>JAJIBD010031211.1:0-206503 GCA_021461705.1 Cryptotis parvus | reverse complement strand
GTGACAGTCAATCTCAGCAGAGGCCCGGCTCACCCTGACATGGATGGACACTGGGACTGTCAGAGCTCAGGCCCTGGAGGCAGCCCTCTGCCCTGCTTCCTGCTCATCTCCTCTTTCTGCTCTGGTAGATGGACATGGGGTCACTGCAGGGAGGAAGCCCAAGGGCCCTGCCGGAAGCAGAGATTCCAGCTGCCTCTCTGGGGGTCCTCAAGGCTGCAGACTCTGCCAAACCAATGCCCAGGCCAGAATAGATAGGGAGTGGGCACCCCACTTGCTCAGGAGAGCCAGGACCACGTGAGAAAGGAAAGGCACCTAGCAACCATCACTAGGTGGAACATTGCACTGGGGCCTTGGCACTGACCTAACCAGCAGCCTCTTCACTAGGAGGCCACATGCTTACCCACCTCCAGGTTCCCCAATAACAAAAGGGACTCAGGGGGCTACTTTTGGGCAGGCCAGTGGGGGCAGAAGGCCTGAGCCCAGTCAGTGGAGCAGATTCTGTCCATAAACATCTCAATAGCGTGATTAACTGAGCATCGCCAACTGTAACCCTTTCCTTTAATGCACTTTCCCTGAATTACCGCGAGGAGCTGGCGGCCCAGGAGCCCGTACAAATTGCTGGAATGGGCAGTTAAGCGGGGAGGTCGGAGGTTAAATGAACACGGTTGTTTATGAAGACACAGCCCGAATCCATTTGCATTTTAATATTCTCTCAGTGAGACGGAAAGCCACTTTGAGGACAGCTTGTTTGGAAATCCCATTAACGGGTTATTTATGGGGCTCGTGGCTGCGTGACCCCTGCCCTTGTTTTGTTAAACATGAACCAGACATGCATCAGCCGGGCAGCGGGCGAGCTGCTATTGTTTCCCGTAGCACAAAATGTCATCCGATTCAATTACTCTGACGCTGACACTTTCTGAATTATCACCTCATAATGCTCAATTTTCCCTTTTTTCCCCCTTTGGTCAACCTGATTATTTCTGTCTTTGTAGAAAGCTCACTCAGAGCAGCCGTCTCGCTGCCCTTGGCTGTCAGGGGCACTGCAGAGGAGCAGTAGCCAAGGCCCCAGGAGGCTGCCAGCCGGGGGGGCAGGAGAGGGTGCCAACGCAGGCCCACACCCTGGACAGCCAGCGGCCGCTGCTCCCCACTTCCCAGACCACCTGACTCTGAAGCCGGTGCTCTCCTCCAGCACTGGACTCTAGCCTGCGCGCGCTCATGGCACTGTCACTGGGCGCTCCGAAAAGCCTTTTCATTGACATTAGAATCGATTGATCTGGGGAGAAAATGAGCTGGAAAGTTATCATAAAGAAGGAATAAGACAGGACTCTTGGGAGTTCTTCATAAAAAGTTGAGGGATTAAAGGACTTGAAGGCTGGGGGTTCCTTTCAGCTGTGGCTACCCTGGGGCAGGACCCTCCCCGGAACTGGGGACGGGGGCTGGAACACTGTAGGACTGAAACCCAATCATGAACATCTTTGTAATTGTGCATCTCATGGTGGCATAATAAAATTTTCTTAAAAAGAATAAAAAGAAGGGGCCAAAGCAATGCAGTGCAGGGCACGTATTCAAATGTCTGTGCTACAGAGGCAAAGTCATGTGTTTTCCTGTGAATTTGGACTCAGATGTTGAACTTAATATAAGAAGGGGGCAAAGCCATATGGAAAAAAATGCTCTTCATCATTAATCATCAGGGAGATGTGAATCAAAACAACAAGATATCATCTCACACTACAGAGACTAGCACATATCCAAAAGAACAAGAACAATCAGTGTTGGCATAGAGGCAGGGAGAAAGGGATTCCCATTCACTGTTGGTGGGAACGTTGAATGGTCCAGCCTTTCCCCATATGGACATTCCTCAAAAAACTTGATATTGAGCTCCCATTTGACCCAGTAATACCACTCCTGGGAATATACCCTGAACACCCAAAAACACAACAGAAACACCATTGCACTTCTATATTCATCAAGCACTATTCAATATCCAGAATCTGGAAACAACCTGAGTGCCCAAGAACAGACAACTGGATAAAGAAACTATGGTACTACACATGGAATACTATGCAGCTGTCAGGAAAAATGAAGTCATAAAATTTGCCTATAATGGATGGACATGGAAAGGATCATGCTTAGTGAAATTAGTCCGAAGGTAAAGGACAGATATAGAATGACTGCATTTATTTGTGGGATATAATATAGACCAGTGTTCTACTAATTGTGGGAAATGGTAACACCAGACTAGAACTGAGCATTGAATGTAGGCAAAGGGATATACATAACCCTAAATATATGTATAACAAGCCACAATGTATAAGAGAAGGGAGAAAGAGAGAGAGGCAGATATAGAGAAAGAGAGAGAAAGAGAGAGAAAGAGAGAAAAGGAAAGTGCCTGCTATAGAGACAAGGCTGGGGGAGGGAGGAGGGAATCTGAGGACATTGGACTGGGAAATGTGTACTGGTGCTGTAACACTGTATGACTGAAAGCCCATTCTGAACATCTTTATAATTGTATATCTCATGGTGGTATAATAAAATGTAAAAAAGAGAAGGGGCCAAAGTGATAGTACAATAGGTAGAGCATTAGCCTTGCACACAGCCAACCTGGTTCAATCCCCAGCATCCCATAAGGTTCCCTAGAGGAACCCCAGGAGTAATTCCTGAGTGCAGAGCCAGGAGCAACCCCTGAGCATCTCTGGCTGTCACCCAAAATGCAAATAAATAAATAAATAAATAAGGAATCCTGGGGCCCCTGATCAAGATGAGGTTTATGACCCAGACCTCCCCTCCCTGCCTCCACACAGTCAAACCTTGTTTGTCTAGTCAGTGCCAGAGCCAGAGTGAGGGCTAGGACAGGCCAAGGGAGAGGTGCCATCACCCTCAGCCTGTGCCATCACCTCAGCCTGTGCCATCACCCTCAGCCTGTGCCATCACCTCAGCCTGTGCCATCACCTCAGCCTGTGCCATCCCCTCAGCCTGTGCCATCACCCTCAGCCTGTGCCATCAAGTGTTATTTATTTCAAGGCCTGAAAAGATCTCCTGAGAGATGGGATACTGCAACGCAGCGTAAGAAGAGACGGAATTGGTTGGCAGTCTACTCAGGAAGGAGCTGGGATAAGCCCAGTCTCCTTGACCTGAGCTCCAAATGACCTGAGCCCAGGCCATTTAGCAAGAGCCCTGTCTGTCTGGGATCAAAGAAGCATGCAAATCTGAGCAGAGCCGGCCCTCAACGTGGGACTTGGGAGGGCAGTGCCAACCTCACACCCATGTCTGCCCGCACCCTTCAAGCCTGGGGAGACAGTGGGCAGAGGGGCTCTTGCTCCTGGAACCCACCTCGATACCTTACCGTTAGAAAAGCCAAGAAATTTAAGCCTCTTGGGGTAGGAGACTTGGTGTGTCCATACCCACCCCCTCACTAGATGGGGCTCTCCCCTGTGAGGGCTCGTAGCCTACAGAGCAAGTGGACTTGCCTTCTGGGCCTCATGGATTACCTCAGTGGCCTCTGAGGAGTACCCAAACCTGCCTGAGGGCTTCCTCCAAGGATTTCCAGGTGCAACCCCTCTCCGCTGCCCCCCAAAGTGGGTGTTCCTGTGCTGCCTTTGCAGATCCCAAGCTAAGAGTGGAGAGCTGGGCTTCAGGTCCTGGACTTGGCAGGGGCAGGGGCTTGGCTTTTGCTCCAGCCACACGACCACCACACACCTCCGTCCTTACCAGTTGGTAAGTCCAGTATCAATGTATTTTGTGAGGGTCGGTGGGGGGTCATTTAGGCCAAAGAAGAATCCCCCACAGGGGGCTAGCCCCGTGGCCAAGAGGGCCTACCTTCCTGCCCAGGTGCCCAGTCCCGCTGGGAAAACACCTGCATGTCCACAGACACTCTCTTCCCGCCACTTTCTGCAAAAGCCTTTTGACCAAGTTTAAAATAGATTTTTCCTCCTTATGAATCGGCCGTGGAAGGAATTCTCCTCCAGTGGTTAATTCAATCTTAATAGAAGCTGATTTTTTTCTCTCAGAAGAAAAGGGAACAATACATCTTTAGAACGGGGTTTATAAGTGTCATGATTTTTCTACTAATTTACGCTGCATTCTCTGCTTTAAAATGTGAAATTACCTCATTGTGTCTCTGAATATCCACCGTGCTTGGGCCTGAAATTAAGCTTCGCTGTTGAGAAGTCTAAATGACCACAATTTGCTGTGTGAAATGCCCTGATTGCAAGAGCAATCGGAGCAATCCGGCCCTGCAGCCCGCTTGGCTCCTGCCTGATTGGCCTTCCCAGAGGCTGTGCCAGAAACACCTGGCGCTACCTGCCCCGGGGAGGGGGTGGCAGCCAAGGCCAGGCTGATCCCTGTCGCCACCCAGCCGCTGCCCTGAGCAAGCTTCCCCCACAGCCACCACAACTTCTACTGCATAGATAGGCTGTTCCTTCCACACCCCAACTCCCACCACAAACCAGGGCACTTCCGGCCAGTATCTCACTCCAGTACTGAGATCAAAGTCATCATGAGAGTCCCTCACGTTTTTCTGGGTTGCACTGTGAGCCCCAGAGTCTCGTGAGAAGAATCGGGGTTGCCAGCTGTCAGGTCCCTGAACTACCAGCACTTAAGTTCTGGTGGACTGGAATTAGATTCCCAACTTGACATCCACATTTGCTGTCCAGGCAATTATGGGCAAGTCTTCTTTCCTGTGGCTCACTTTTTCTGTTCTGTGTAATGGGGAAACATGAACTTCATGTTTTGTAGTAAGAGAACCACTATCTGTGTACTGTGTGCAGTGTCCAACACAACACAGTCACCAACTGTCAACAGGCTCACTCGAGTCCTTAACCCAGTGCTGAGGTTCTCAGTAAACATAGGCATATCCGCATTTCCATTCCCCATGTTCAGGTGTGCAAGAATTTTTTAAGTTTCCTTTTCCTGTACTGTCCACCGACACCTACTTTAGGTAGAAAGGTATCTGGAAGTTTTTACTGTTCATCTGGGGAATTGGGGATGCATTGATCTGGGAGGATTGCGAAGTTTGTCTCTGTGTCTAGACACATACATTCCCGCACCCCATTTCAGATTTCTGGGCCTGTGTTCCAAGCCCCCGCCCACAGGGGTGGAAAGTACCAGTCTTCTGCCTGGGCTCTTCATCTCTCTCCACCCCAGCTTCAAAGGAGCTGCCATTCCTTCTGGGTGCCTGGACCCCTGGAACTATTCCAGAAACAATAACCCAGAAACAATAATAAATAATATTACAAGATCCTGGCACAAAGGAGAGAGGCTACCCAGATGCTGCCCATCCTGGCTGGACCCCACTGGGCCCCAGGTCAGGACTCATCATCTCGGCTTCCAGAAGCCTCTAGGAAGAGAAACTTAAGCTAGAGAGTCTGTCCCTATAACGACCATAACTGAGTGCCACCCACAAGTGGCTTCAGCTCCAGAAACTGATCCACAAGATTGCGGCAGCCGAAAGTTTGCCATCGGGTGCCTGCAGGATCAGTTCCTCAGGAGACTCTGTTCAGGGTCTTCTCCTAGCTTCAGGGGTGCTGGAAACCTGCCTTTGGCTTCCAGACTTGTGCCTGTCTCTGCCTTCATCATCACAAGGTCTGAGGCTGTCTGTCCTCATCGCCTACTTCCATAGCTCTGTGACCTACCGGGAGGAACGCTCAGACCATCTCCGTTTTCCAATTAGATCTGGGTCTAAGAGCCTAAGAGGTTTAGGATCTCAATACATGAGTTGGGGGACATAATTCAGCCCCTTACAACTCCCCCCTTTATTTCCTAGACAGACATGCCGAATGGGGAATGCACTGAGCCAGTATTGTCCATAGCGAGCCCAGACACCAATAGGAGTTAGACTGATTCTAACTCCAGACTGTGGCCCTGCTCCATGTCTGACCTCTGTCAGGGGATATGTAAAAGGGGAAGACTTGGCCCCAACCAATAGGGCCGACACATTAGCCCTGACCATCCCTTGCAGCCCCAGAGACAGCCCGCACGTCCCAGCTCCCAGCAGAGTGTTCTCGATGGTCAATCAGGCCACACCAAGGAGCTTTTTAACAAACACCATTCATCTCCTTCTAATGCCAGCGCTGGGACGGGCGCACACACGGGTTTCTGAGACGCAGCATTAAAACAACTTTAATGCTCCCCCATCGAGTGCCAAAGCCCGTGTCTCCCGTCCACAGAGCAGCCAGCCCTGCCCGGGGAGCAGAGACCCTGAAAGGCAATTTTGTTAATGCTGCTGGGAGGAGTGTGCGGGTCTGGAAACTCATCCATCATCTTAACGCGCTTCGGGATGGACTGGGAAGATAAAGCTTTCATCTTCTCTGCCAGGCGGAGCCTCTTCAATTAGGCTCTCAGGGATGAAGGGAGAGTGGGAGCTGGGCCTGTGCCCGAGGAGTGGAGGAAGGAGATGGAAATTCTTCCTGCGCAGAGGAGCCTGGGTAAGAGCACAGTGGCCCAACCCTCCAGCCCTGGAGCTGAAGGGCCCAACTGCCAACTGCCCCTTCCCAGAAACCAAGAAATAACTCACCACCACTGGAAATATCCCTTCTCTAAGCCAACTCGCAGAAGGTTCCCCAGCCACACACACAGCTGTACGGGGTACACCCATCTATCCCCATCTTTCTCTTGTCTCCAGAGCAGGGGTACCCACTTTGGGAAACAGCCTTAGAGGCACCCTGGATATGAGAGCGAGGGGTGGAGTCTGGCCAGGGACCACAGGGTCTGTCTCAGCAGCCCCTACAAGGGGAGCAGAAGAGACAGGCAGTGGGAAGTAAAGGAAGCAGGAAGAGGGAGGAAGTAAAGGAAGTCTGTCTTTAAAACTCCAGAATTCCAGTCCTTCTTTCCTCCAGGAAAGTAGGACACCGGGAAAGCCCCGGACCTGGTCCCCTAGATGCCCTTAGTTGGGGGACAGAACAGTTTGGGGAGTCTCTCAGCTGATGAGGGAGGACCCGGCACTTGTGTAAGGATGAGCAATGACCCCGCTCAGCTCTCAGCACCCCACTGCCGGCCCCTCCTCCTCAACCCGCAGACGAGAAGCCCCAGTCCTGAAGGGTCCTGACAGCTCTCATGCCCAGGATGCACATTCCAACCCCTCAGCCTACCCATGCCAAGGGCTTGCCTGCTCCTTATCCCTCCCAGTCCCGGGACCACCACGACTCCCACGGGAAGGGACCACCAGGAGAACGTGTCTCCTCGCCTCTGTGTGCAGCAGCTCCTGCTCCAGGGGACAGCTCCTCCCAGGAGACGCATGCAGGTGGACGCAGCTGGGTACCCAGGATAGATCAGCAGGGCTACGCTGCAGCGGGCCCGAGCCAGCCATGGGAACCTGCTCAGCAAGGGGTTCGGGGCTCAGGAAAGAGTCCGTGTTTCGGGACGAAGCGATAGCACAGCGGGTAGGGCATTTGTCTGGCACACAGTCAACTCAGATTTGATCTCCAGCATCCCATATGGTCCCCAAGCATCACCAGGAGTAATTCTGGAGTGCAGAGCCAGGAGTAACTCCTGAACACCACCAGTGTGGCCCCCAAATCAAACAGAGTCCAGCTGCCTACATTTGGAGTAGGGAGAGGACATCTGTAGAGTCCTGTTGTCTACATCCCAATCCACTGCCACACGCCACCCTGGACTCTCCCCGAGTCCACTGATCATGGATCAAGCTGTCAGGACAGCTTCTAGGTTTGCACTGAGAAGTCTCCACTCAGGGTCTGATGGGCCTGGCCTCTGCCATCAGCCAAGGTCAGTCACTGAAAGCTGAGAGCAACCGAGGTGGCCTTAAGGGAGGAAGGGGCGACACTCTAGCACTAGATCCCAGTGCCTGCCCTTTGCCCAGCCCCCAGGCGTTTCGCCAGGCGCTTTTCTCCTCCTTTCTCCCCTGCTCCTCTCCTGTCCCTCAGCTTCCTGCTAGAAGCCCAGGAGGACCATTTCCCTCCAGCTGGCTTCAAATCTCAGGCCCAGGTGGCTTCCCCACTCATAGGGTCTTGCCTGTTCGTTTTGGCTGACCACCCTCTACTCATTCATTCATGATGACATTGGTCCCCTGCCCAGGAAGCTCACCTGGCCCCAGCTTCAGCCTGGAGTTCCCAGAGGAGCAGGCAAATGCCACCCAGCCCTCTCTGTCCACAGTACAGGCAGGAACTCCACCAGTGGATCAGGATTCTGTGGCGCAGAACTTTCCAGGGCTTGGCAGGAAACGCTGTGTGGATCCTGCAATTAAGCCTGGGAGGACCCAGTCGGCTTAGCCTAACTCTAACACCTGGTTCCCACAGCGCTCAGGGCACTACTGTGCAGCCTTGCCTGACTCTGCTGCTTCCCGCCCCTTAGCCTGGGTGGGGTGGGAAAAAGAAGACCTAAGGAGGAGTATCAGGACTTTTCCAGACATGGAGAGGACTAGAAGCAAGTGGCTTCCAGCCTGTGCCCACAGCCCTGGGTGGGCATCATCCACACAGGGTCAGAGCCAGAGCAAAAGGTCCAGGTGTGGATCCTGTGGATTTTCCCAGTTTCCTCAACCTTCCCAGTGAGCACCCCTGAGGCCTCCCTCCTAAACCTGCTCTAAGCACTCACACGTGTGCTCTCACTCCCCTCTATCCACAAGCCCTCCGATGCACTCATGACTCACCACACCTTACCCTAGGGAAACTGAGGCTCCCCAAAGTGCCTTGGCAAACACGGGGCCGGGGGTTCCAGTGTGGCCTCCGGAGTCCCTTCCACCGCACCCGTGTCCCATGTCCTGCCTTTCTGCACCATGTCAACTCAGTTTTTAAACAAAAGCTAAATTGGGGGCCAGATGGGAGAGAAGACGGGATAACCACCATGAGGGCTGGGAGCTGGCAGAAGGAACAGTCCCTAAACATTGCCTTCATAAGGGCGCATGTTGGTAAGAAGTAAAGTTGCTCCTCAAACAAGCACACAGATTACTACACAGCATCTCCCTCCAACTCTTCATTTCCTTTATTTGCTGCTCTCACCTCCTCCCTCCTCAGCAGGAGGGGCAGCAGGCTCCTCCTCTCAGGGTCCAGCGTCTAGGGTGGCCAGGAGTCTCCTTTCTCCTGAAGACAGAACTGTCCCCTGTGTTCCATGTAAACGAGCCTCCTTCCATGATGGGGAGCTGTCAGTGCCGCTGGGGACCGCTGCCAGGGAGATCTGCAATAGCTTCCCTCACTCTGGGGTCAGCCCTAGGGGCAGGGGGGTGGCAGGCTCTGGAGAGGAGGAGCGAGGAGCTGGGGAGGTCTGAGCTGGGGTAGGGGGAGAGAGACTGAGAGGCCAGACCAGAGCCACGCTGAGACCTGGAGCCTGCGGGCAGAGGTGACAGGAGCTGGGAGCTTGAGATGACAGCTGGGGGAGGGGGCAGGGAGGCCATGTGCCAGGGTGAGGACGAGAAGCCTGGGGCTCAGGGGCAGCTGGGGCACCCCCTGTGTGCCAGGAAAAGGCCCGAAGGCAGCCTCAGAGCAGCCACATTGGAAATTGGAAATTGGCGGCCGGGATGGGGGGCAGAGGGCTGGAGGCAAGAGACCCTCCCTCCAGTCTGTGCACTTCCCAGGATGCGGCTGTGTGTGACCCAGAGGCCCTGTGCTAGCAGGAGCAGCCTGGGGAGATCACACAAAGCACACTAAGGCCCACCACAGCTCCCGGCACACAGTGATACGCAGTGTGTGGTAGTGTTGATGTTTATATCTTGAATTGCAAAACAAAAATCTAACTACCCTGGTTCCTTAAGCAGAAAGTAGATGTTATAAAGGCCTAAGAGTCCCTGGAATTCAGGTGGGGTAGGGAAAGAAAGCCACAACCCCCTCCTCCTCCTCCTCCTCCTCCTCCTCCCCCTCTTCCTGTTCCTCCCCTCCTCTTCCTCCTCCTTCTCCACTTCCTCCTTCTCATCATCATCTTCCCTCCTCCCGTCTTCCTTCTCCCCTCTTCCTCTTCCCTCCTCCCCCTCCCTCCTTCCTCCTCTCTCTCCCGCTCCCCTACTCTCCTCCCCAACTCTTTCCACAAGGTGGAAGCCTCTGCTCCTGCGGGCAAGTTCTAGCCCCTGACCCTTGCAGACCCCTTCTGCGTTCCAGGAGAGAAAGCTTGAGAGGGGCTCAGGCTGGGCAGGCGAGAGGCCACAGGGGTGCTGGATCAAGAAATGGCAGAATCAGCCTCTTTTTCGGAGCCCTCTCGCCCTCCCGTGTCCTTGGCCTTGCTGTCCCATCCTCCTGGGAGCCTTGATTCACACTTGGCACTCACTGCCTCACCCCTCCTCCCCCCCGACCCTGCCCCTGACCCTGGCCCCAACTGGTCGCTCTATGGCCAGTTGATCTCCGAGGGACATGACCTCCAGGATCTCTTCAGCTGAGATTTGCGAAAGGACAGTTCCAAGAAAACAAAGGAGGCGGTGTTTGAGTTACTCGGGAGCAGGAGCCAGCTGACCCGGGCTCTACTGAGGAGCCTTACGGGAGCATCCAAGAGGTGAGGTCTGAGGGCAGGAGAGGAGGCAGCAGCTTGGAGGATAGACAAAGCTAAATAAACAATGGCTAGAGCCAGGAGGACGCCTCCCCACCAAGTAGGACCTGCTGGGGGCCAAAGCCCCCAGATGCTGCAAGGAGCCGCCTCCTGGAGGGTGCCCCAGGGAGGAGGAGGAGACGGCTGATGTGTTCTTTGCCACAGAAGCAGCCTTTCAGAAGACAGAGGAGCGAGGCAGTCCCTGGCAGCCAGCCAGCGCGGAGCAGATGAGGATTAGAGGGCAGGGGGTGAGGGGAGCGGGACAGGACCTGCGGATGACTGGCATCAGAAAGCAGAAAGGGGGTAATGAGATTAGTTGGAAGAGGCGCCAAGGAAGCAGTGGCTGAGAAATTGCAAGTGTCTGGAGGGAACCTTCAGGAACATGGGTTCCAGGGCCCCTCCCGGCTAGGGAAGAGAGGCAGGTACTAGAGAGAGTGGGTCAGGGGCTGGAAGGCCCAAACCGTCCTCTGCTCAGCTCAGGGCTCTTGGGCAGTGGCCCCAGACCTTCCTATGCCTGCTGCCTTGTCAGATGAGAAGAGAAGCTCCTTGGGGGTGTCAGGGGCTCTGAAAGGATCCTATGAAATAAGCCATGAGGAGCCCCAAGCACCTCATAAACTAGAGCCTTGTTGATGCCAGGCCATTGTGAATGATGGGACCCATGGATCTACCTGAAGCAGATTGCACAGAAGGAAAAAGTTGGCAAAACAGTTGGAACAGTTACCTTCAGAATAAAGGTGTGTGTGCAACTGCGTGTGTGTGCATGTGTGTACATGTGTGTATGTGTGCATGTGTGTATATGAATGTGTGCATTTGTGTGCTTTTGTAAGTACTGTACAAGGTTGCAATAGCGTTGACATTAACGGTTTTGATGTACAAAGTTACTGCACCTTCCCTACCACCCAAGTGTCCAAGAAAACACACACACACACACACAAACTGTCTCCATGACACCTATAATTTGTCTTTTCATATCCCGACAAAAGCGTGGGATCGGCAAGAAAACCCCCAGAGAACACAGCAACAACCAACCTGGAACATCAGTCCAGTGATTCTGCTTTTCTTCCACCTGCCAATGTGGTGGAATTGAACCACTGTCCCTGGACTCCTCTTAGTGGGGATTCTGGGAAACATTGTTCCTAAGTCTCTAGCTGTGGAGATACCAGGGAAGAGGAGGGAGTGACGCTGGCATGCGGCTGTCCCTGCAGCCACACTCTCCTCCAACTGCCGGTGCATTCTCTCTGGGTTCTGGTGCTGGGATCTGGCGGGAAATCAGTAAGGGCCCCTCCATCTCCAGGCCTACTCTGGTGGGGAAGGCAGATGTGAAACAACATAAAATATTTGTCTACACAATGCTGTTAAGCAATATAATAGGGACCAGCTGTAAGGAAATAAGCTGTTCCATGAGTTAAGAGCTAAGAGACTTGACTTGACTCTTAATATGAGGAAGCCATGGAGATGCGGGTGGGTCGTGTTCCACATGGAGGGTCAGCAGATAGGAAGCCTGAAGCAGAAGGACACTGGACTGCTCCAGAAAGAGCAGGGCCCAGGGGGCAGGTTGAAGGAGGCAGGAGAGGCCGGGCCCACAGGCTCACAGGCCATGTGAGCATTTTCTCAGAGCACAGCTGGTGGCGAAAGTGGCACGGAAACACTCTGCTTGTGTGCCAGTTGAGGCAATGGGCAGGCAGCGATCTACTGCATAGGGGCCTCCCAGCTTGCAGGTAGGAGACAGTGTTTGGACCAAGGCAGCGGTGAGAACAGGTCCAGTAGCCAGATTGATGCAAACATGCAACTACCCAGATTACTGAAGGACTTGGGGGAGGCGTGAAAGCAACGTGGAGGTCAAAGATTACTGCACGAGTTTTGGCCTGAGTAGCTGTGACTGGGGTACCATTGACTGAGGTGAGAAACCCAAGGAAGAAGCAAA
The DNA here is from genome assembly GCA_021461705.1 of Cryptotis parvus. Taxonomy (NCBI): domain Eukaryota; kingdom Metazoa; phylum Chordata; class Mammalia; order Eulipotyphla; family Soricidae; genus Cryptotis; species Cryptotis parvus. Next base: position 194,121 of record JAJIBD010031211.1, on the reverse strand, counting down.
GGGAGGCAGGAGAGAAAAGGCTCAGCTACACAACTACTCTCAAAAACATGATGTCGCTGAATTTTCCTAGGTAGACTGGCCTGGGCTGAAAACTCTGGGGTCTTCTAGAATGGGGGCAGGCAGATTACCCTCTCTGCCTAAAGGCACAACAGCCTTGAGCCCACACCCCTCACCCTCTGGCACAAAAACCACCCAGTTTCACAACTGGAGCTCATCCAGCTGCCAAGCCATGTTCCAGCTCCCTAGTTCCTGGGCCGTAGGCCTGACACCTCCAAGTTTCCTAGTACTGTCAGCCCAGTAGGACCACAGAAAATCTGAGGGAAAGTTGCTAGAAGACCACCAGGCTCAGTGAACCTAAACAATAGCACAGAAGACTCAACTAGCACCAACAAGACCAGCCAATTCTCAGACAATGACTTTAGTCTCATCGTTGTGAGATATAGTAATTATCACAAATTGACTCTTACTGATCTAAGATCTGATAATCCTGGTTGTCTTTGTATTCTAGCAAACAATATCAAGCACATTTGTGTCTGCTGTGGGGGCAGGCTGGGGTGGGGGTGGAGAGGAGGGCACACAGGTGGGACGGTGCTGAACATTTCATACCTGAAACAACTGTATTAAAAACAACTGGGTAAGGGAGGGAGGAAGAAGGGAGAGAAAGAAAGAGAGGAAGGGAGAAATGTTCAGGAGAAAACATGGAACTCTCTAAACCTCTAAGCGGGAAAAATCCTGATGCTAAAAAATTGTATGTGTAAAACAAAATCTGATAATAGAATATTGTTTGTCTCAATTGTCAATAATTTTGTAAATCATGGTTCTTCAATAAAATTTAGAAAAAAATTAAAAAAAAAAAAATAAAAAAAAATAAAAACAACTGGGTAAACTATGAGGTTATAATAAAAGACAATTTTTTAAACAAAAACAAAAGGAGGAAGGTGGAAATAAAGCATCTGGCTCCCGACTAGTTCCTTTTGCTCTCCATCCCTTGTGTGCTGTGGCGAGAATAGGTGGGTACATGTGTGGAATTCAGGGGGCCAATTCAGCATCAAGAAGCCATCCATGCACGGAGGATGTGTGAAGTCAAGAGATGAAATCCCTCAGGGAGTGAAGGTTGGCAGAAGAGAAAGAGTGTGAGTGTGCCCTGAGGACCGATGTCAACCTCTGAGTGGTCTTCGCCTCTCTGTTTGCTCCAAATTCATGCTCAGAGGCCAGAGTCCCACTGGCCAGGCCAGTGGTGCACTGATGCTGAGCACACCCAGAATTTCTGTTCTTCTCGGTAGCTGTTGGCCGTGCACCCACCGAGTGGCTCTCAGAACCATGCCCACGCTTCTTGCCTCTCCTCTGTATCTCTAGGAACTACATTTCCCAGGCTTCCTACACTGACTTTCTAGAACGTTCCACCTTTAAAAGGTACTGGAGAAGATTGGAAGCTGGGAGGAAGGGAGAAGCCAAGGTATTTCCTTCTCTTATCCAGCAGTCACTGCACTTCTGACAGTGGTTATGTCACCGCAAACCACCAAACCTCAGCTGCTGCTAGGCAGCTCCCCTAGATGGCCGCAGTTCCTAGTCTTTTTTTTTTTTTTTTTTGGGGGAGGGTCACACCCGGCAATGCTCAGCGGTTACTCCTGACTCTTCACTCAGGAATTATTCCTGGCGGTGCTCGGGGACCATATGGAATGCTGGGGATCAAATCCAGGTCAGCTGAGTGCAAGGCAAAATGCCCTGCCCACTGTGCTGTCGCTCCAGCCTCCATCAGTTCCTAGTCTTTAGTTCCACCACCTCCCATCTCTGCCTTCCCTGCCTTTATCCATCACCCACCTCCTAGATATGGACCAAATGCAATGTAGAGGAGAGACCTAACCTCCAGCGCTCAGTGGGCATGTGGCTTCCCTGAGCTCTGGCTTCCTCCTCCCAGCCAGAAAACAGTTCCAGGTCTCTTTCTAGCAGAGTGGTGGGGCTCAGTGTAGTCAGAGAGAGAATTCCCAGAGGCTGGTGTATTAAAGGGACTTTAAAGGGGCCAACATTCCTACTGGAGGGAGTCCCGTAATGCTCGGAGTTCATTTCTACCTTCATGGATTCCTCCCTCTTCACTTAACCACTACATGCCCAAGCATTTACCAAGCATCTATTATGCACCAAACAATTCTGTGGAGAACACACACATGACTCAAACTCCATCCCATCCCATCTATTGGGAGCTCAGTCTCCAAGGAGGGGGTTGCATATATCTTTGAGTAGGTTCCCCTAAGCCACAGTTAGTACGAGGCACTGCAAATGTGCCAGTCAGACTTGGAAGACTTGAGGCGGGACGGCTCATGAAGGATCAGCAAGAGCCCTTGCAAGGATTCTTCATCCCTTTTGTTGTTACCTGGTGGGGCCCACTGTGAAGTCTATGAGCCTTTCTCAGAATGATACTTCAGAGGGCAGCAAATAGAATCTGCAGGATTCTAAGGAGAACCACTTGTTTAAATACAGATATCAGATCCTAAGAATCAAATCTGTGAAATCAAACTATAAGAGCACCTTTATTAACATATTAGATAGCAAGATCTGCCGTCTTCTGAACACAGTGTGATCTCTAGGTAGCATAACTGAATTTCAAGATATTCCCAACAAATGTACAACATGTCATTTCTTTTTGGTGACCACATTCCTGCGCACCTTCTGCCATGGCAAGTGTCCTACGCTCCTGATGGGGAGGAATGCTGAGCTTCAGAAGCTAATGAGAATAAAGATGAGATTGCTTTTGCCTTCCTACTCCCACGAAGCTGGTGGATGAATCCCTGGGGTGTAGGGATGCCTGGGCCCCATGCGAAGGCTTGCAGATGGTGAGTGCTTTCTTCCACAGTTGTTAAGAACTTGAACTTGTGACTAGATTTGCATCTGTTTTACGACTTTTTCTAAGTTTACCCCTGGAAAATGGGAGACAGGCCGGCAGCCTCAGCAGTTCTGAGGATTAAAGGAGCTACCCAGTGAGCAGTTGCTCCCATACTAGGAAAATCACTCCTGCTGGGTCTGTCCATGCTAGAACCTGGCTCCAGCAGAGAAGACATCCCCGTCTGTCCTTTCAGCCTGGCTGGAGAGTTTCTCAGCTACTTCCTTTTCATTCTGAATTCTGATACCTGCACTAGTCCAGCCTTCACCTGAGACAGAGGCAAGATGGAGCAGGACAAAATCAGCACTGGAGATGACTCAAAATAGGATGAAGACTGGCATTCAGCAGGCCTGGAATACAATCCCGGGCTCTACATTTCCCCCTAGTACTATTGGTGCAAACCCCTGGTAGCTCCCTATGAAAAATATTCCGTGGAAGGAAAAAATATTCCATGGAAGAAAAATATTCATCCCTCATCCACAGGGATGAGCCAGTGAAAAGAATTCTCCATGATGAGTGGCTAGTGCCCATCAGGACATTTACATAGATGGACACCCCAGTAACAATTATAGACCTCATTCCCATGACCTGATGGAATGGTTTGAGGCTCTTTATGTTCCTGGAGCAAGCAGGTGCCCTTGGGCTCTACTTGCATGAGACAGGACATATGGAGATGTTACTGGTGCCCGCTCGAGGCAAATCGATGATGAACGGGAAGACAGTGATACAGTGATACACCTATTGGGGGGTGGGGGCACTGATACAGTCCAAGGTTGGAACCACAGCTGTGCTTTCCCCTTTCTGTTGCTTCTCCAGCATTCCTTAATGACCCAAGGCCCCGCTGCAGAATGAAGCCAGTTCTCCAATCAAGGTCCACTTTGATCTGGCCCCTGCCTGCTTCCCTGCCCATCCCAGTTTCACACGTTCCTTACTGTTTCAAAAGGAATTTGCTAGGATGCTCCAACAGAACCCATCTTCTCTCATCGTCTGTCCCGCCTGAGGGCCCTGTCTCCCTACCCGCCCTTATCTTTCTTGGTCCCTCTAGATGGATGCTCTTCTGGAATCACCCCACCCTCCTCTGAGCACCTGTTTATGCTTCACCAAGCTCCTGCAGGCTCTCTGGTACCCAAGTCTCCCCCAACATTCTCTTACATGTACCTCTCTTAGAGGACACCGAAAATGCATGATTGCAGAGGTCCCAGGCCTAAGACCTCGCCAAAGGACTCTAGTAGACGGCACACCGGATTGACCCTGTGAACTCAGTCTCCAGCTACTCACTCCATCCTCCAGTGAACACTGCGTGTCCCTCTTTCATGTCATGCTTTCCTCTAATAGTTTTTTGGGGGTTGCGGATTTTTGGGAGTTTTTTTTGGTTTTGGAGGTTATACCCAGTGATGCTCAGGGCTTACTCCTGACTCCGCATTCAGGAATTACTCCTGGCAATTCAAAGGGACCATATGGGATGCCTGGGATAGAGCCCGAGTCAGCCATGTGCAAGGCAAACGTCCTCCTTGCTGTACTATCACTCCGTCCCCCTTTTCAGAATTCACCTAATAGTTATGATGGTGGTTAACTTGACTTTTTACATTTGCCAAAGGTCATTGAATAGTAGGCTTGAAATGAATGAATTTTTATTGTATATCAATGTTATTGTATGTATAAAAAAACATTAATAGAACTTATTTTTCCTTAAAGGATCATGCAGAGAGAAAGGAAACCTCATTCACTATTCGTAAGAATGTCATCTGGTTCAGCCTCTATAGAAAATGATGTGGAGACTTCTCAAAAAATAGAAATAGAGTACCTCTATGACCCAGTGATTCCACTTCCTGGAATCTATTGTAAGAACACAAAACATTAATTCAAATATATAAATATATAGAGATGTATATATATATATATATATATACATATATAACAAAAGTACAATATATGTGACATATATATCAAAAAATATAGCACAAATGAAAGTACTATTGTGTCGAGTTACTTACCTCAACTACAATAAAATGGATAATAATATCAGGAGGGATAGTGCAGGAGACACGGTGCTTGTCTTGCATGCGGCCAACCCAGCTTCAATCTCAGCATCCCTATGGTCTCCTGTGCACAACCAGGAGTAATTCCTGAGTGTGGAGCCAGGAGAAACCCCTGAACATCACTGATGTGCCCCCACAAAAAAAAGAGGGGAAAGGAGAATAATAACAGTAGTGTAGGGCTATAATATAGACAGAATGAATTTCCAAAACAATTTTTATTCCCTGAAAATGTCAAGCTGAGTAATATAAACAATTTATATTGTTTATACCTTGTATCACTTTATGTAGTATCAAAAAGACAAACCTACTTTATATGTATTTATTAATTTATTGTATTTATTGATTTATAAATGTTTAAGAATAAGAGTGAAATGTATCTGGAAATTAAACCAAGAAAACAAATTAAAGATAGTAGAAACCTCTAGAAAGAGAAGAGGAAATACGGCACACATAGGGTCACGAAAGTGTAACTGTATCTGTTCTTATAACAAAAACATCAAACAACAAACAACAAAAAAAAAAAATCACAATCTTTTCATTGTTATTATTTATTTGTGATGAAATAAGGCAGGAGTTGCAAGAATCAAAGCCAGGAGACTGGTTGGTTGGTGGAACTCTCACAATAGCTCAGCCCAAGGCGGTGCTGGGGAGGTGATGAGAGCTGAGTTTGGGTGTGACTTTCAAGCAGAAACAAACAGGATTTGCTGACAAGGCAGAATAGTGCCGAGAGTCCGGGTGCAGGAGTGACATCCTGCTACTCAGGATCGAATGACTGCTGCCCCGCTCAACCGTATGTGGGGAAAGTAAGTAGCTTAATATCTCTAATCCTTAGTCTCCTCCTCTACAAATGGGAATTACACTCATTGAATCATATTTATAGGGCTTCTGAGAGGTTATCATGAGATCGTGTATGACAAATATTGAGTGACAGACTAGGAAAGTGTGTACTCATACATTTTAATTGAGAGAACTGGAACCAAATCTGGACTAAATGTGTACCAGGTCATATAAGTACAACTGAACCTTTCTATGTCTCAGTATTTTCATGTGTAAATTGGTGATAATAATAACATTGACACCCATTTTAAAGATTGATGTGAGGATTAAAAAGTGATAAAGAGCTTGGGAAAGTGCCTGGCATTAAGTAAGAATTATGTAAGAGGTTAATTATGGCAAGCTGAAGGAAGTTATACAGGAGAAAAATGAAAATTCTTACCAATTTCAGGGAAGACTGAGACAATGAGGAAGTATACAAACATAGATCTATTTTTATAAATACATTTTTATTAAAACATGACCACACTTATTTATTTCCATAGTGTCTTTGACTGATTTTGCACAGGAAAGGTAGGAATTGAGTGGTGGGACTAAGGCTACAAAGCCAAAAACAGCGCTTTTCTGGTCCTTCACAAGAAAAGACTTCTGACCCACCTGGAAAAAAATTGATAAATAAAGACTTAAATCCATTCTCTCTTAACCCTGTCTGGTATTGGTCTTGATTGAACATCTCTAGGCCCTGGGGCTGTTTCATTCTGCCTTAGAGGAAGACTGAACATTTTCAAGTAATGCCGAGTGTTGAGAAGGTTCTTCTGAGAGCAGATGTAACTGATCCACCTGGAACTTAAAATCACAGAGCAGCACCAGGCTCAGGTCCCACGGAGCACACAAGGGACTTGCCCGACATTAGATGAGATCGGGCACATTCAGGGTGGTATGGCGCTGTAGACCGTGCCAGACATTAGAAGTAGACTCTTGACTCACTCTGGCTTAGTCTATAGATTCCTCATATCAGAATCCAGCTAGGTTCTGAGTCACTTAAGAAGAAAAATTAGGGGCGGAGCAATAGCACAGCAGGGAGGGTGTTTGCCTTGCACATGGCCGACCCAGGTTCCATCCCGGTATCCCCAAGCACCGCCAGGCGTAATTCCTAAGCAGAGCCAAGAGTAACCCCCTGAGTATTGCCGGGTATGGCGCAAAAAGAAAAAAAAAAGAAGAAAAATTGAACTTTTCTCAATATATTGTTTGCTAAGACAGACAAGTATGTCCTATAGTTGAGTTACATTTTTTACCTCTCCAAACTATTTTAAGTTTATAGTTTCATAGGACTAAAAGAAGTTTTGCTATCAGTAAAAGCTTGTCTCTCAAAAATGACTCATTTGAAAAAAAAAGATATTTTTAGGGGTTAGGATGCCCCTCAATGCAAAGAAGAAAGAATCTTTCCTACAGGGTCGGCAGAGTAGACAGAGGAAGAGCCAGGGCAAAGGAGTCAACATAACAGCTTCCTCCCTGCTCCTTCATCTATCAAACCAAGAGCATGAGTGAGTACTTTCTCAAGCCTTAGTTTGCGCATCTGTAAATAGGGACCACAACTGCACCTTCTTAAACCTCAAGACTGTAGATTCTTGGAAGGCATGACCATAGCAGATAAGCAAAGCATTTGGCCCGGCCCAGGAAAGAGGCATCTGCTTAATGAATAGTTGTTGCTGTTGCCACTTGAAGATACACTCTAAGGCATTCTTCTGACTTCCACTCTCCTTCCTTTCCCCAAGTTGGCATAAAAATTATTTTCTGTTTCCTCACCACCAATTAGATATTGATTAGAGTATCTGATTGAGAATGAGCACTTAATAAAAGTAAATAAGTTCTGACATTTTATTTTTACTCTTGAATAAAAATGCTCACCATCCTCCTGAAAATGAGCCGTCACATTTTATTTAACCGCAGAAAAGATTTGTACATTTGGCCCTGCAGGAGCTAAGGAATCTATTTTCATTATAACAAACATTGATTTTGCATTAAAAAGTCTCATTATTTGAGATAATGACTGCTGGGCTTCTTAGTTATTCTTTTGGTTCCTAAATCATTAAAAATCTAACATTTAAAGAGCAAGTGGGATTGGGATTTGCCATGGCTCCCAAATCATCACCAATGAGTGGCTCCTTTAGGGACCCCATCACAGACAAGATTCAAGACAGGGGGGAAAGTAAAACACAGGGCTAAGTTCACATATTTCTTTCTCAGTCTCAAATTCCAAAGCAAATGGGATTTAAAAGTTGTCTATACAATAGAAAGAGAAGCAAAAAAGATGAAAACAAAAATAAGAGCCAGAGAGAAAGTACAGCAGGTAAGGTGTTCGCCTCTCACTTGGCTAGCCCAGACTCTACGCCCAGCATCCCATATGGTTCCCAAGCACCACCAGGAAGCGATCCCTGACCACAGAACCAGGAGTAAGCCCTAAGCACACCAGGTGTGGCCCAAACACTAATGATGATGATGATGATGATGATGATGATGATGATGATAACAATAATAATAATAATAATAATGCTTCCTGCCTCTGGTCTCCATGTTCCTGTTCAGTCAGCTTTTTAAATAAATTCTAATTGTAAATAAAGGATCTGGAAGGATGGGAGAAAGTGCACCTGTCCCCAGCTCTAGGCAGGCTGGTACTCAGGATGGCCAAGGTGGAGGCCCAGTGAGTGGGCGCTCTCCCTCCTGCTTTGCAGAATAAATGATTGACTCCAGGAGCATCCCCAGCTGATGGCTTTCCATGGTTCTACACTCTGATCGTGGGTATTTGTGCTGCCTGAGACCGGCTGGACACCTTGCTGGCAGGCCACGTGTGACATAAGTGAGTTTTGCAGAATTCCAACCACATGCCCCGATTTGGATAATGTATTCTTTCAGAAGCCAGGGCTGAGATTGAAACAAAGCATAATCCTGCCTGCATATCAATTTCCTGAGGCCTGTACACAGGGAAAGGAAAAAGCCCTGAACTACAGTGCTTTCAACAGCAGCGAGGCCATGTGGGGCTTTGTGGTGGGGATGTCCAGGCCGTATGTGCAGTCTCCAGGTTCATTAACAGGAGCACACGGAAGGAAGGGGGAAAGGTGGGGGCCAGATCATAAAATATGAAAGGACTTCCCTGGAAATTGGCATCAATGTGATTTATTCAATCCAGACCCAAGCTCAACTATTTGAAAATAATTGAATAGTTGATACCCAGTGCCACTTGCAAGTGAAGGAATGTGCGCTTGAGAGTGTATGGGCTAAGGGTGATATTGGAAGGAATTTGAGGTGCTCCAGATCTTAACCCTGCCCAGGCTGCTGGAGGACATAAGGCACTTCGCCTGGACCCCATCCTACCCACCAGTCACTTCTGTGGGGTGCACCTGTCGTGTCTCTCCCACCCACCCAGATTTCTAGTACATTCTCTCCTCAGATGGAGATGTCTTTGCCTCATCCCATACATATTTGTCTTGGATTGGTAAACATTTGTCTATAAAAATCAAACATTAATGGGTTTTGGGGACAGAGAGACAGTACAGGACTAAGGCACCTTCCAACCCAGATTCAATTCCCAGTCCCCCTTATCTCCCCAAGTACTGCCAACTGTAACCCCTGAGCACAGAGCCAGGAATAAATCCAGAACATTTGTGAGTCTGGCCACAAAACAAACAAAAAATTATTGAGTTCTTAGAAATTAGGTAAACAATGCATGCTTATGTAAGAAATTAAAGCAATCCAGAAGAGGGGCAGTTCCCAAGGCAGAGTCCTCTCTGGAATGTGGACACCGTGAGCAGTTTAGGGGCCCACCCTTCCACACACAGGCACACGAATACGTATACTTTAAAACTTTCTACCAAAAAAATATGTAAACTCTGTCTTGCAACTTTTTCACTCAACAGCATTATGGAACTATTTGCATGTCAGTATATAGAGATCCACTTCTGTCTTTTATCATGATATACACCCCATTGCTTATTTTACTCACCCCTCCACTGCCAGGCATTTAGAGTAGTTCCAATGTTTAGTACAAGTGGAGCCGCAGTGGCGCCATACATATATATCCATACATCTGCGCAAATGTTTCCTGTCAACTCAAGGCCCGGAAGAGGGCAGGATCTTCACGTGGGACCTGCAGCGTTCTCCACACTATGCCAAGTTTCCCCGGTCAATTTTGATATCTGCAGAATTACCTTTGAATCTCACCCACTAACAGAGCAGGCGGAGGGGGAAGTGAGGCAGAGAGATGGGCAGAGTCTATTTATGCCCAAGACTCTGCAATTTTCTACCCAGAGGAGAAAGAAAATAGCTTGGGGAGAGCCTTACACAGTGACACGAAGAGGCCCTGACTAGGGCATGGGATGGAAAGAGAGAGTGTTGCCAAGGGCACCTTGAATTGTGCCCCGCATCTGGTCTGGAAGAGATGGGAGAGAAGCTTCCAGCAGCACAGCAGAGTCTCTGGATTCCTGCACTGGAGGAGGAGTAGGGGGGTCCTGGCTTAGCAGCCTTTGACAGTCTGCTCACCTCCAGCTATAACTACTCCTGTACTGGTGGCAACTGCCTTCAAGACACCAAGAAATGCCCCCACAGTTGCCTGTGAACCAGTGACAAAGGCCCACTCCCCTTGCCTTGAGAAACTCTCCAGAGCACAGGCTACCAGCAGGGCCACCTGGGGTGCAGCAACCAGCAAGCAAGGCGTGGGGAGGTGGGCAGTGGGCAGCCAGCCACCAGGGCAGAGTGGCCAGGACCTCCACAGGAGGTTATTTCACTTTGATTTGGGGCATGTGAAATAAAGACCCTAAAAGGTCGGAGCTGTGGTATCCATGTGGCCTCATTTAGGTTATGAGGTTATAGGTTATTGAGGGTTATAAGGGGACCCATGTGGCCTGATTTAGGGTTATTTCCCACCACTGCTGAGTCAGTCAAGGCCAGAAAAACATCTTTGGCTTCAGATTCCTTCCCTTCTCCACCATCTCTCTTGCTCTCCTCTCTCGGCCACCTTTCCACACCCACATGCCTTCCCAGTACCCAAACATGCACAGCACTGTTGCAGGACTCCTCTAAGGGCCGCTGCATCTGCTCTGAATTGCCGCCTGCAAATCACTTCATAGATAAGGGGGTAGTCTAAATGTGGCAGTTTATCTGACCATGTATGCTGTACTAGCTGGTATAAATATTCTCCCAAGCTACCACATGGGAGCTAAACAATGCATGCTAGATCTTACCAGCATCATGGGACTAGCTAGATCTTACCAGCATATTAGCCTGGCCACGTAGGGACCCCTAAGTAATTAGACCAGAGAGAAATGCTGTTTGCTTCCAAGCAAACAAGCATGGCTCCCTGATATACTCAAAGGCAACTAAAATACAAAACTACAATGAAGTAGAAGAAACTTGTGAAGGCTTGGAGAAATATTTAACTGGCATTAGTATTAGTCTTTGGTACAGAGACATGCCATCTCAGAAACCCCCTTCTCTACCCTATAAAGGCATTTCCAGGCAGATCTTGGCTCAAAACATTAGCATACTAAAGGGCCTAGGTGAGGTGCAGGGAGGGATTACCTAAGGGCATTTGACCTTCCCTGCTTTCCATAACAGTGGGAGGAAGGTCTGAGTTGCAGGGGTATAAACTAGCCTGTTTCCTCTCTCGCCGCTTCTTTTTGGGCTCTCTCTCTTTGTGAGTGCTCACCCTTCTTGGGAGTCTTGTCTTCTTCTCCTTTTACAGGGCCTTTACACGTGGTGGCCGCCATCTTGGCCTACACGTGGCTGGGGTTCTAGCCTGGAATCCTAAGCACCAGGCTTTTCCTTTTGCTGATTTGTATGCCTGAACCTGTGATAAGTAAAGCCTTTTAAAACTGCATCGGATTCCTGAGTTTTCATCCATTCCTCCGGCTTCGGAGGTAGAAGGGAACTCGCTTCCCGGCACTGTCGGGGACCCTGGCGGAGCTCCCCGACACAGCACCATTTCCCATCATGTCCCTTTCTGGAAGAATCACTCAGTCACCAGATACCCACTGTCACCAGATTACCAGTATCATCATCACTCTCACCAAATTACCAATGTTAACCGTATTTCACCAGCTGACCCATATTATCACTCTATCATCACTGTGTCTCCCTGATACCCACATCAGAACCAAGTCATCAGATTATCTGTTATTATCACCATGTCAGAAGGCAGTGAAAGACAATCGGACTCCTTCTGAGGGACAGGTATAGGTCCCACTGAAGGACAGATGTGAGTCCTGCTGAGGTACAGGTTTGTGTCCCACTGAGGGACAGGTGTGAGTTCCACTGAGAAAATGTATGGGCCCCACTGAGAAACAGGTGTGGGTCCCACTGAGGGACAGGCGTGGGTATTTCTCCTGGTCCCCAGGGATCTATTCATCAGATGGTAAAGCTGTCATACTGCCCAGTTGGGCCATTGTCCAAGCAAGTCCTAAGCTGTCCCTGCTTACAGATTCATCCCCGCATGCTGAGTGAGGCTCCTGCAGCTGACCCTGCCTTGAACTCTGGGTGGGCACAGAATCCCCTTCCACTGGGCTCCTTTGTGGGATTGTGCATTGCCCGCCTCTCGCCTCCCATGGAATGTTCCAGGAGATGCTCCTTTTTCAGAAGCTGCTTCTGAGGGAAAGGTATGCATGAAGCTATGCAAGCATAGGAAACTGGATTTAATTTTCTCTGCTGCTCCTTGTGAGACTTTGGGACAGTCACATGCTTCTCTGAGCCTGGGGTGTCTTGTCCTGAAGCAGGGATGTTGCTATGGACTTCCTAGGAATGTGGTGGGATTAGACATAGTGCTATCTGTGGAACAGCCTACAGCACACTGCAATGCACCTTGAAAATGAAATCCATTCTTGGGGCTGGAGAGATAGCACAGCGGGTAGGGCGTTTACCTTGCACGTGGCCGACCGGTTCTATCCCCGGCATCCTATATGGTCTCCAGAGCACCGCCAGGAGTAATTCCTGAGTGAAGAGCCAGGAGTAACCCCTGAGCATTGCCAGGTGTGACTCAAAAAGGAAAAAAAAAAGAGAAAGAAAGAAAATAAAATCCATCCTTGTTGCTGTGTCTATTGTTTTTGTCATGCTGCCACTAAACTCTCATCAGTATGAAGACTGTGCCTCACTTGCTCTCCCACTGCCTGGAAGCACAGGGCACATCGTCATGCCCACATTGAGTGAGTGAATGAGCTAATGAGGAATGCATGAATGCCATTGGTTAAATCCAGTAGGGCTAAGGAACATTGAGAGGTTCTAGTAAGCAAAGCGCTGTTAGGATTCTTTTTGAGACTAAGTGTCTGTGTCCTCTAAAGTCTTTCTGGGACAGGGGCCAGAGCAATAGTACAGCGGGTAGAGAATTTGCCTTGCAAGCAGTTGACCCAGGTTCGATTCCCAGCATCCAAACGGTCCCCATCAGGAGTAATTCCTGAGTGCAGAGCCAGGAGTAACCCCTGAGCATCACTGAGTGTGGTTCCCCAAAAACAAACAAATGAAAGTCTTTCTGGGACATCTACTACTGACGTGGGGGGGAGATGGCATCAGAATCCATTGGGGGTCAGGACCTCCACACCTGCTAGCACAGCAGACCCCCAGAGCACAGCTCCCTGCAGGGAAGGACACAGTGGGGCTCCGGCCAATTAAAAGGCAAACTCAGTTAATGGCATTAATTCAACAGATGAGGAAGCCAAGAAACAAGTCAGAAATTGGGGCGGAGGCAGCACAGCAGTCAGGGGCTCTTGACTTGGTTCTATCCCCAGCACCCTATATGATGCCCTGAGTGCAGAGCCAGAAGGAAGCCCTGAGCAGTGCCGGATGTGACCCAAAAAAGTAAAACACCCAAGCATAAGGGATTTGCCTAAGGTCGCATGTTTCAAACTCACACTTTCAAACTCACTCTCACTCCTGCAGGCCCCATAAACTCTATAAGGCAGCTTCTTCTAGAGATGAGGCCTCTGAGGCTCAAAGAGAGGGTTTGTAACTTGTCCAAGTCACAGAGCTAGTCCAGTGAACTGATATGGACCTGAGCTTCCAAAATGGGTGCAGGCAATAGATGCACCTCACCCTCATTACCCTTGAAATTTCCTAAATCAACCAATTTCCTTTATATATGTTTCACTTTATTTTTATCTCAATCTATTCGAGTATGAGAGCCCAGTAGCTGGACTGAAGAATCAGAAGTGCATAGAGATATTCGGGAGATGGACCGATTCAGCCCTAGGAGATGATGACTAGGCCCCAGACCCAAATGAGTCTGTGCAATGGCAGTTGAATATTGGTGCTCTTTGGTCTCAATAGATGAGGGCAGACCTCATGGTGGAGCTGATTACAGGGCTGCATGCACAGAGGTGGACAGAGCATTCACTGTGTGCTAGCCTGGACACTAGCATCGTTCATCCGATTAATACTGAACACACTTCTACGAGGTGCTGTGCTGGGCCTGGGGGAACAGTTAAAAGCACACAGACAAGAAGATCCTCTGCTTTATGGAGCCAGTGTTCTGGCCAGAAGAAACTTAACGAGCAAGTAGACTAGTAGGTTTATACAAAGGTGTGGGTAGTTTTATATACAGGTCTAGGTAGCACCGAGGAGAGGAAGGCTGCAGGTGTAGCGAGGCATGGGACCACCTTAGATAGGGGAGATTTAATCAAAGATGGGCCAGGAGCCGGCTAGAGAGGAAGTTCAAGAAATTGAGCACATGCTTTGCATAGAGAAGACCAGGTTTAATCCCCCACACCCCGCGTGGCTGGGAAGAGCCCCTGAGCACCACCGGGTGTGGTTCAAAAAAGAAACACAGGTTCGGCCGGGCGAGCCAGGCCCCACACCCACACCTGTCTTGGAAAAGGGCTACACCTGGTTGCCTGCCCCTGACTTAGCATATTAACGTTTGATTCTGTGGCCTCCAATGATCAGCTATCACCCTCCTCAAGCTCATGACTCCCTCTTCATGAGGGGGCTACTAAGGTTGAGTTTAGGGATCTATGCAGAGGCCACTGGCTCTATCCCAGCGCCCGGCCTGCAGAGGGGCGCAGCTGTATGGCCTAACCCAGAAACCCCACCAGCCCTGGAGGCAGTACTCAGCTTTGACCAGTCCAGAGGAGACAGTACTCAGCTCTGTCTGGTCCAGAGGAGATAGTGCTCAGCTCTGACTGGTCCAGAGATGACAGTACTCAGCTCTGACTGGTCCAGAGGAGACATACTCAGCTCTGACCGGTCCAGAGGAGACATACTCAGCTCTGACCGGCCCAGAGGAGATGGTACTCAGTTCTGACGGTCCAGAGGAGAGAGTCCAGCACCCTGTGACATTTGTGTCCTCACAGACACGGGCAGAATGACTGTGCATCGCTTCACCCGGACTCTATCTTTACAGGGAGGGAACTGAGGTCCTAAAGAGTGATTTTTTTATTAATGTTCCCAAAACCTCGGAGAGTCCACGGGGTAGGAGACCAGGCTACAGAGCCTCCATTTAGCCTGGGTCTGCCCAGCACACGCACAGGTTTGGGATCCCACCCTGCGGTAACTAGGTGATGGAGATAGGACAAGGACTGACCACAGGCTGGGCAGCTGGAGGGAGCCGGGGGGCACAGGGGTGGCTTGCAAGTGGCCCAGTTGCCTGCAGAGAGGATGAAGGCAAGATGCGGACATGGGACCACTCTGACTTTCCCAAGCTTGGCCCTCACGTGTTTGGGGGACCCCTGGTCTGATGGTGGGCAGAGAAGATCTTTCCAGCCCTCCTGCCCTGAGCAGGCTGAACTCAAGGCTCACTGTGGGGCGGCTGGCAATCACCCCTTGCCCTCCACCCCTGTCCAAGCCCCCGCCACCCAATCAGTGGCACTGCCAGTCTGCCAGCCAGTCCTTCCAGAGCAAGAACATTCTTTGTCCAGCATGGCCAGTGAGGGGTGCCTCTCAGCAGGTAGTGGGGTGACGGCGAGCTCCCCACCTCCTCTCAGCCCTCCCTGCCCAGTGCTCAGGCTGCAGGCGGGAAGCGGCCGGGCACTAATTTACACTTGTTTAACTACAGCTGCCGTCCCCCGCCATGTGTCTCTCCCCCATTTATTGCACTTTCCCAAGCCCGCCCGGCACTCAGGGGCATTTCCTGCCTGCGCTAATGGAGGAGAATAGACGCATTATATGTGAATAATGGATTATGATGATACAATTTGGGTCTCTTAGCTCTCACCGAGCCTAGGCTGGCCTTGCATTATTGATAACTTACACACACCTTCCTGAGTGTGTTTATGTAAATATTTAATAGGGAAAGCAAGTTAACCCGTGGGTTGCGGCCCTTTCCAGAGCTTCGGCATTAAAGGCTGTGAAGGGTAGCTGGGAGACCCCTGACGGCAGGAGAGGAAGCATTGGGGTCCTCTAGAAAACCAGCGCCTTCCCAGGAGGCCCCTTTGGTCCCAAGAAAGTGATGACCTCCTCAGCAAGGGGCCTTTCCCAGAGCTGAGCGGGGAAAGGGGGGCTTGTGAGCTCAGAGAGATGATCCCCTGGGGTCTGCAGACAGGAGGTGGTGTGGGCAGAGAAAGACGAAAATATAGGGCCTGAGAGTCCATTTCAGATGAACTGCAGAGGACCGCAATGCACAGGGTGGTTTCCCACTGAACCCACGGGGAGTTTCCCTTTTCACGGCCAGTGGCCTGGGGTCCTGACCTCAGCTACTTCCCACCCCTTTTCTGTGGGGAGACAGTGCTGGAGAGATGCCACCTTTCAACCTAGACCCCACCCCGGCTGGAGAGACACTCACCTGTCCGGGCACACACCAAAGGTTGTCACATCCTTAGAACAGGCCTTTATGGGTAGCAATCAGTTGCTGGTGCAGAGACCAAGGCAGTTAGAGTACCCCAGTGCTATGCCAGGGCTCAGATGGGCACCAACAACAGCCTCAGATACACCTGTTGGTTCATGGGTCTTCAAGGCCACGTCGTGCATCTGTGAGCAGAGCAGAGGGAGAATGAACATGGGGCTCGCTTGCTCACCCCCCAGAGTCTCCTCCTGGCCCTGAGGAGGGGGCCAAGCTCTAGGGAGCCAGGAGAGGCACGTGGCTGGCTCCAGGAGAGGAGGGAGGGAGGAAGGAGGACTTCATATAGAGGGTTTCAGATGGTAGGGCCTGGAGGCCCCATAAAAAAATGTTTCCCCTGCACTGTGGGGAGCCCCTGAGATGCTGGAAGGTGCTGAGTGGACAAAGAGGACACCCAGACTATTTTAAAGGGCTGGATCCGGCCACTCTATGGAGCCCAGGGTTGAGGGACAGTGACCAAGCAAGGGCCCTGATGTGGTGGAAGCTGCCAGACTGCAGGCATATAAGAAGGGCCCTGGGGGTTAGGGGCAGGCATGAAACGATCAGGCTTCGTCTCCCAGGCAGAAAGGGAACCTTCCCAGGCTTTCAGATGGGCAAGAAAGTGAGACCAAAGGAACTGAAGGTCGCCTCACCGCCTGGAAGGAAGGCTTTGCTCTAGCGCAGGGAAGGGCCAGTGGAATCAGAGGCAGGTTTGCGGAGGAGCATGAGAACCCTCCTGGGCTGTGTTCTTTGAGGCATTCCACTGGAGCCACCTGTTTGCGCAGGGGACGTGGGAGGACGGTAGGCTGAGGGGTCTGGTTTGAACTCCAGGCTAGAGTTACACAGGTGGGGATTCACAGCACTCAGGAGGAGGTGAGAAGGGAGAGAGGGAGAAGAGAAAGGGAGACAGCCAGGCTTGAACACGGGACCCTAGAGAGGCAGAGGGGGCAAGGAAGGAGGAACCAGGAAAGCAAAGGGAAGAAATGAGCTTCAGCACACCTTGGATCAAGGGAGAAAGAGATTCTTCCTCCCTGGATCCAAGCATTTAAGGATCCTCATTCCCATTTCACAGAGAAGGAAACTGAGACTCAGAAAAGTTGGGCTGAGCAAGAGTTCATAGCCAGCACGGTAGTAATAAACCCAATAAACCCAAAAGTTGGGCTTGCGTCAGCTAACGGCTCCACATCTTTTTTAACCCCCGCCCACAGCATCCTGGTGTAGTCAAGTAGACGTCACTGCCACCCATTTCACAGATGCAGAAATGGAGGTTTATGGGCCTCCCCAATGTGTCTCTGTGCCTGAGGAGACACTGACTGGTAGGGACTGGAATCAGGTCTCCCTGACACTCAGGCTCTCCCCCATGGGGCAGGGGAGCAGGACAGACGGATGGACGCAGCCGCTCAGCTTGATGTCCAACGCCTTTTCCAGGGACCAGAAGCGAGGCTTCTGCTGAGTCCTCGGCTGGGCAGGGCAGAGAGGGAGGGGCCTCGGCTCCCAGAGACCAGGCTAGGAGCACCCCGGGAGCCCCCTTCCTCCTGCCTGGCCAGCATCTGCCCTCCGCCAGCCCCTGCCTGGCTGCCAGATGTGCCAGCTGTGGCCCCCTCCACAGAGAGCCTCATTTATTAATTAACGTGGACGCCGAGGGGGCAACTTCTCAGGCCCAGCCTCAGAGTAGATCTTGGCACATTTTTCAGACTTTGTTTAATAATTTATCATCTTTTAATCATAAAAATAATTAGCACAAGAGTGATAATCTGCACTCTGCCGAGAGCAGGCTGGCAGAGGAGAGTTCAGACAGCGCCAGAGCCCAGAGAGCTGCGCTCCAGCAGCGGGAGAGGACAGGCTGGCTCGGGCCTGAGGTTCACCACAGAGCTGACGTGTGGAGTCAGCGCATCAGAGATTCCCCAGTATTGGTTGGGATCAAGGACACACATTGCTTTCTTGGGAATCTGATACTTCTGCTTCTTTTTTTTTTTCTTTTTGGGTCACACCCAGCAAAGCTCAGGGGTTACTTCTGGCTTTTTGCTCAGGAATTACTCCTAGTGGTACTCAGGGGACCATATGGGATGCCGGGGATCGAACCCAGGTCGGCCGCGTGCAAGGCAAATGCCCTACCCGCTGTGCTATCGCTCCGGCCCCTGATGCTTCTGCTTTTTGTCTGGCTTGGTTCACTGATTCATTTGGATAGTTCCTTCTTTTCCATTCCAGCCTCAGTTTTCCCATCTGTAAAATAGGTGTGAGGGGAAATGTTCCCTATAACCCGTGTGTGTGTGTGTGTGTGTGTGTGTTTGATCTGATGAGATCGCAAACAGAGAAACAGGGAAGGGAGTAAGCAGAAGCATCCCTGAGCACCAGCATGGCCTCCAAAATGTGTGGACCCCCTCCTCTGCTTCCCTCAGCTGCTCAGAGCACTGCATGAGACTCAGTTCTGCCAATTACAAGCTGTGCAACCTAGAGCAAATTCCCTCCCTCTCTGAGTACCCCCTCTGGGAAGGGAGTGTCATGAGAAGTGTCCTGTGATTCTCCCAGGGAAGGACCGAGTGAGGGTGTGACCAGGTGGCCCATTCAGACAGCTGTCCCCAGCCTGCTGTGCCAGATGCCCCGGTAGCAAACCAGGAAGCAGAACAAGCTGCCAATTCAGGGGCCTGTCTCAAGGCCACATGGCACACACAGGTAGGCACACGCATTGTCCCCAGCAGGACAGCAGAGGTGGGGTCTGGGTGAGCGCACTCACGAGGGCAGCCCTGATTCTCCTGTGTGTGCGTGTGTGCAGTGCTTAGCACCAGGTACCTCGATCTTTTCTTCTGTCCAAGGCTGAGGGCCCTGAAGCACACCTGAGATAGGAACTCCAGAGCGAGTCAGTGGATCAGGAAGCCTTGTGCTGTGGGGGGGTGGGAAGAGGAGTTGGGATTGGGGGAGCAAGGTTGGAACCAACAAAGGCTGGGTCACAGATTGGGTTGCCACTAGACTCGGTGCTTCCTGAGACATGCAGGCAAGCCTCCGCGTGTCTCCTGTTTTTGTAAATAGAGCTTTCATGGAGGGCACCCAGCCATGCCCGTTCCTTTCTGTGTTGTCTGTGACTGCTTTCCTGTCACAACAACAGACAGAATGGAATCGTGGCAGCAGAGACCATCTGACCCTCCAAATCTAAATTATTGGCTATCCGGTCTCTGCAGAGAAGCTTGCTGAGCTCCAGTCTAGAACATCGAGCAGGAATCACCTCCAGCAGCCTCGCTGGAAGACAAGAAAACCTAGCTACTCCCCACTAACTCCAGAGGACACACATGTGCACACACCTACACACTCACACATGCACAAGCTCACACACATGTTCACACATGTACACACACATGCACGCACATTCACATATTTATTCACACCGCATATGCACACAAGTTCAGGGGAAGCACATTCCTATAGCCAGAAATATCTCTCAGATATCAACGGGAGGGGGGGCACTCAAGAGGAAGTGCCCCAAAATGTCACTGAGTCTCCACAAGGGCAGAGGAGAGATCCCAGAGTGCTAACAGAGCATGCCCCTAACACTAGCACCCTTGATCACCAGCACCCAAGTCACCCTTCTGCCAACTTCCCTTGGGTCCCCTTGTCTGAACACAAACACACTGTCCTGGACAGAGTCTCTGAGGGCCCCAACCATAGTCTCCGTCCTGGCTCTGATTTTCAGACCTGCCAAGGCAGGAGTAGAGGAGAACAGGAGGCTGCATGCCCGCAAACTCCCTCTCCCCTCATCAGCCGTCTCCCCACACCCAGCACTCTTGTTTCTTACTGCTATTGTTCTCCCAGGCCTTCCAGAGGGGTTAGATCTGTCTGTGTCCACCCATCCTGGGGCACCCCTGGGCAGTTTGGTCACAAGGCAGTCACACAATGTGGGTAAAGTGCGGGGTTGGGGTCCAGGCTTGGACAGTGTTGGGGTTGGGATCAGGACTGACCCTGGCTCAGTCTAAAGCCAGGTTCAGGGTCCAGGTGGTCAAGGCCCAGTCAGGGGGCTCAGACTGGGTGCTGGTTCAGAGATGCATCTGGGATTGGACTTGGAGAAAAGCCCAGGGTAGGCCCAGAGCTGGTCAGAGCCAAGGCCCAGGGCCTGTCCAGCCGGGAGCCCAGCACATTCTCCTGGCCTGTCTGATAACCCAGCCCAGGCCTCACTCACCCCCCAGGGATTTGTCAGGAGCCTCCAGCCGTCCCTCCTCTGCGGGCGCCACTTTCCCATTCGTGTACACCCTCCTGGCCAGGCGGCGAGGATCTCCAGGTCCATCTGTCTGCTGAGCTGTCGTGGGAACTGAGCTCAAGGAACGGGCCCGAGCCTGTCTCCCTCCGGAGCCTGCTCCAGACTGTTGGCGTTCGCGGCTCTGCCTCGCAGCCTCCGAGCTGGGCGCGCTGCCGGAGTCCAAACGCCGTCCACTGCTCAGTTCCAGCCAGCCACCGAGCACTCCGCAGATGGGCAGGGACCGCAGCATGCCGCCTGCCTCCTGCCTCCAACTGCTCGCACCCTGCCAGGGCCATCCGGGGAACAGCCCACATTCCAGGCACCCAGCACTGGAGAGCAGGCAGAGCCAGCCCAGGGCAGGCAATCTGCCATCACCAGGCCCTGAACCCTCCCGCCACTGTCCTAACACCCCCTTCGCCTGGCCCACCCCTGCCCTGTGATCCCAGAACCCTCACACTACTGTCCCAATACTACCCTCCTCCCGGCCCACCCCTGTTCCGTGATCTCTGCCTTTCACCCACCTCATATCTGCCCAGAGAACTTGGGGTTGATCCAGGGTCACTCTGGGCAGCCTGGCCTTTCAGACCTAGGTTTGACTGTCAATGGCACCCCTTCAGAGAAGTGTCCCAGTGCTCCGCCTGACTGCTGAGCACATTCCCCCACTTGGAAGTGGCAGCAAGGGGCAATCAATGAAAGTGACAAGGTCAAGGCAGAGAAACGAACAGGCAGGGCGTCTGTCACTTAGTCTGACAGCAACCCCTTTGCAGCGCTGAGCTGGCCTTTCTCCACAACACCAGGAGCGGGCAACATTGCCAGCCCCAATCCTGGTCTCCATGGCCAGAAAGTAGCACACCAATGCACAGCAGAAATGGTGGCGACAGAGGAAAGGGACTAAGAGGAGGACAATCTGGCCCCGCTGCCCCTGCCTACACTGCTGGAGGCCCCAGGTCAGGCTTCTGCCCAAGCCCTTCACATGCTGAGCTGATACAGCTCTGTGGTGGGGCTGCAGGTGTGGGCTTCCATCCCTGACCACCAGGTGCTTCAGTCACGGCCAAGGGTCTCCCCACAAAGCCAAGCTTCAGGGACACAAGTCCCACCTCTACCACACACAAGAGCCTAGCAGGTCACGGCTGTTCCCGCACTGTAAGCTGAGGTTGATCCTGGCTTGTTATGAGGATTCAATGCACGGATTTATATAAACTGCAGAGTGATTCTGGCCCCCATAAACACTTCATATGTTTATAAGTTTGGTTGTTTCTGCTCTTCTCCTTGTTCAGCCTCACTCTTCTCCAGCCTAGAGGACAGAAATAAATGCCCAGCAGCAATTCAGAGCTGCTGCTTAGTACTCCATGTCATGATACCCTGGGGAGCAGGTCGGGAATGTCTGAAGGGGGCAGCCCCAGGGAGTCTGGGAACCGAGGAGCCCCTTGTTCCAGAATCACCACAATGAGTCTGCCCCCACCACCCACCCGGCACCCACAATGAGCTGCCCTTGCAGGAACTCTGTTCAGGGGGTTAGCTGGGGGTGATGCCAGAGTGCCCAGCACCACTTTTATCCCAAGGATATTATATGCTGGAAAATTATCTTGGAGCAACTGGGGCTTCCAAGGCTCTGCTGATAAAGCTCCTCAAAGACCAACCCTGCTCGTCCTCGCAATCCTGATAAGGCAGGTCCTGAGTCAGGACCCTGGAGAGCGAATGTCTAGGTCTGTTTCTAGGGATGATGCAGAGTTCTGTGAGACGGGGAACTGTGGGCAGCGGGCATGCACAGTAAAGGAATCGGGAGGACCCCAAGTTCAGAAATTGACTTTGAAATTGAGGGAAAAGAAAAGTGGGAGGCAGAGAAGCATCCTGAGTGCCTGTCTTCGTGCCCCTTCCCCAAGCGAGACCCTCCCTCTGACAGAGACCAGGCTGCAAGCCCAGGAAACCAGAGTCAGCCAGCCTGTGACTCTGGAAAATCAGACACCCATCCAGGCAGGTGGCCTCAGCCCATTGGACAGGGAGGGAGAGCTGCAAGCTGGGAACACCCAGGAAGTTTCAAGACCAAGAGGTACCGCCAATATACTGCAGACACCCACACTCTCTTCCCCAAAGTCTTTTCTTGACTTTATTGAGTCCCATGTGGGGTGAAACCTCTGTCCCCTCTGTGCTATGCTCTGTCCACTCACAAGTCCACCAGTTTAAGGTCACCAGCTAGAAATACAATTCGTCCCTGTCCTAGTCTGTTCTCCATGACAATATCAAACATGTCTCTTCCCCGCAAATCTGTCTGAGATGCTTTATTCCCCCTCCACTCCTGGCCCCATCAGGAAGTGCTCCCCAAAGGAATTCCACCTCAAACCTCCCAGCCTCGTGCCTGTTCTCTCCTGCTTGCTGCACTTAATGAGGGGTGTCACCTCCTGGCTCCCCACATGGTTGGAGCCATCCTCTCCTACCCTCCCGAACCCCGTGTGTTCCATTTCCCACCCTTTTCTTCATTCTGTACCAGGCACTTCCAGTTAAAGGTGTTCCCATGTCTTCTATAGCTGAGGTCTCTCTGTCTCAGACAAACCTTCCAGGGACTCCACAAGCAGCCCCTCTAATTCTCTGGTTCTCTCTCTCCCTCCCTCTGCTCTCTTTCTCTCCCTCCCCTACCCCTCTCCTTCACAGCCAAGCTGCTTGCAAGCTTTGTCTGTGTGTATTTCCTGGGTATCAATTAACAGCTAAGTTCAAGGGAGGCTGGAGTCAGACTTGTTGGCATTTGAATTCCTGTTCTACACTCCACCGTGTGGCCTCCAACAAATTACCAACCAGCCTGTTTCCTCATCTATAAAATAGAAATAAATGTAACTACTTCCAAGCGGCATTGTGAGGACTACTGTGTGCACGCCCTCTCAGGCTGGCCCAGGGCCACCAGCGTGCACTTCTCTTTTGCCATCGTTCACGCTGCTGAGGCTGGCGATTGCTCTGCCGGATTCTCACCTCCTGCTTGTTCCCTCCACCCGCTCCTCTGATTCCTGCTTTTTTGCTCCAAATGCTGGTACTGCTGGCTCCTGGTCCTACATCCAAAGATCATCTTCAGTTGCTCCTCCAATTGAAGAGTCAGCAAGCGGACTCTTCTTTCTGACTCAAACTTTCCTCTTCCCTACTTCTTTGAGCACTGTACAGTTCCTTTAAAGTCTGACCCTCCTGTCCCAGGCATGGGTGTGGATGACCATACCACAGGTCACTCATTACCTTCCATGGGCCAATGTCTCCCCAAATTATATCTCCCACTCAAGCTTCTCCTCAGACCTTGGAGTCAATATCCTATTCAACATTTCCATTGAGATTGATCAACTGCCCTAAAATCCAGGATAACCAACGACCCTGTGATCTTCTGCCAGACCCATTCCACCAAGATAAGTCTGGTCTTCTTTCAGAAAACAATACCATCCACCTGGCTTTGCATATCAAAAGTCTGGACTCGGGGTCAGAGCAATAGTACAGCGTGTAGGGCATCTGCCTTGCATGCTGTCAATCCAGGTTGAACCCCCTGCATCCCATATGGTCCCCCCGAGCATCCCAGGTGTGATTCCTGATTGCAGAGCCAGGAGTAATCCCTGAGCATTGCCCTCTGTACAAAGAGGAGCTGTCAAGAACTGCCTCTGAAGGGGCCTCTGGACACATGGGAGGGATATAAACACATAGAGGCCACATGGGTGAAAAGGGAGAAAGCACCTTCGCCCCAACTCGACCTGAAAACAGGGCATCAGAGAAGTGGAAAGGTGGAGCTGAACATGTTTCCCGAAGCCTAACACAGAGTCCACAGGATCTCTGGCTTTCTCCCGGTCTAGCCCATGAACGTGGCTACGATGAAAGGCAAGCAGACCTGTGGCCAGGCTTGTGGTCTCCATGTGGTCTGCTGAGGCTCCACGGAGACGGACTGTCCACCATCAGGTCTGGTGGAGCGCAGGCAGGGTGTCAGGGCCGAGCATGCGGCTTCTGCAGCCTGTCCGGGCTCCCTTTCAGGAGCGAGGCGTTGGTGGTGCCTGTGAGTTATGACTTTTATTATGCAGAAAACAGGCACATTAACTTCAGGTTCTTTGAAAAATGTGGTCCTATAATCAGAGGCTGTGTCTGTCCTGATGCACGGTGGCGCTGGGCCAGCGGAGTGCGGGATGAAACCAACATCGAGAAAGACAAGTGCATTTGCAGATGTAAGAATTGGAGTTATATTCATTTCTGACAGCTTCCTGAATCCCAGCCCACGTCTCCGCCCGGCAGAGCTGGGACCTGGCCCTTTAACTAGACTCCATTTCACATAATTAAAGACTCGCAAAATTAAATGGCCTGCATGGAAAGTGGCTTTCAGTGGACTAACTGCCGGGAGCAATCTCCTCGCCGGAGTGGAGAAGTGACACTAGCTTGCAGATCAATATCATCTCTGTTATTAATATCAAAAGCACATTACTTTGTTTTTGCCTGGCTCCCTCCAAGCCTCCAGCCCTGCCTGCGGAGCAGCCATTTGCTCGGGCCATAATTTACTTTTGGTGAGTTTTTAAGGTATTGTTTTGTCAGGACCAATCACCGTGACGTTATAAATGGCTGGGAGGACTTGCACTCCCCCTCCGTGGCATATGCAGCGAAATTAATTTTTTAAAAGTTTCACGTCAATTACTCCTGTCCTTGAGTTATGCAAGGGGACAAAGGAGCAGAGACGTAAGGACGTGAGTGATCTCAAAGAGATGAGGTAACGACACACAGAAGCCGGGGCTGCAGAGCGGAGCAGACATTACACTATCTTTAATTGATGCATTGAATTAAACAATGCTAAAGCCAAATAAATATTGACCACTTAGCAAAAGAACCATTGATTTTTATGATGGACAACAATGCCCCCTCCACTTTGCTGGCTGGGGGCATTTTAAGCTGGGGTCCTGGGATCCCCAAGTGGTCCCTCAGCTGGGCTGCAGCTGAGAGAAGACCCTTAGCTCACCAATGGAGCTTGCCAGTGGGTGTCAAGGTGTTTGCTGTTTCTTGCTCCGCTGACTTGGGCTCCCTAGCTCGGGTCCAACCAGAGCTTCCTCCTTTTCCTTGCTTTTAAGGAGGTACCACATCAGGCTCCAGCTTCTTCTGCTATCCATGACTCCACGCTCCTGCTTCACGGGCTCCACTGAGGATATCTCTGGAGCTAAGGAGGCGGTTCACCTGCAGAGGACTTCAGGGCAGTGGACAGGCTCTGTATGGTACCACACCAAGCAGCACGTGCACATGCCATTATGTGGCTGTTCAAATCCATCAGATGGGCAGCACCAAGAATGACCCCTAATGTAAACTCTGGACTTTTGGGGTGATGGTGTGTCAATATGTTTCAATTTCCTGACATACATGAATGTTCTGGTTGAGATGTCCATTAATAAATGTCCTGGGCCTGGTGGAGAACATCACTAATGGGGGAGTGGAAGGTGGAGTCACCTAAGAAATCTCTCCTTTTAATTTTGCTATGAATCCAAAGCAATAGTAATAATAATAGGAATGATGATGATGATGATTATGATGATGCTTTCATTTAAAAAGTGACTCATCTTCAGCCCCGAGAACAAAACACATCTCTCATGCCCTATTCCTCCTATAACCAGGGCAGGAAGGGGGTGACAGGAATACAGAAGGAAGGAAGGAAGGAAGGAAGGAAGGAAGGAAGGAAGGAAGGGAGGGAGGGAGGGAGGGAGGGAGGGAGGGAGGGAGGAGGGAGGGAGGGAGGAGGGGGAGAGAGAGAGAGAGAGAGAGAGAGAGAGAAAGAAAGAAAGAAAGAAAGAAAGAAAGAAAGAAAGAAAGAAAGAAAGAAAGAAAGAAAGAAAGAAAGAAAGAAAGAAAGAAAGAAAGAAAGAAAGAAAGAAAGAAAGAAAGAAAGAAAGAAAGAAAGAAAGAAAGAAAGAAAGAAGAGAGTAGACTGAGCCTTCAAGAACTTACATAACTTGTCCAGTCTCTTTGCCCTTAGGCTAAAAATCCAATAGTGAAGTGACGTCTGATCTGCTGTTTCCCATATCTCACAGCAAGCATTAGAGAGATCAAGGGGTGCAGTCCATGGGTCAATGTCTCAGCATTTACCCAGGGACTGCCTGGGCCTGTACACTGAGCCCTATCTGTGCCCTGCCTCTAGGTCTGCCCTCTGTGGGTACTTCTTGGAAATCATTGGTGTGCAGGCAATGTGTGCACAGGGCATGTGGTTTTAGTCCAAGAGCTGCTTTTAGTCCGAGACCTCTGTCCAGGCCACTCTCCAAGGATAAAACTGTTGAGTTTAGGGGTGGAAGAGCTGGCCCAAGAGGGTCACCGGCTTCCCCATTCTCCCACAGTCAGTGTTGGGGTGTCTGTTCTGCAGGTTGAAAGAACCAGGCATCTTGTCCTGGGACTTGTTCACCATGGCAAGCTCACAAGACATAATCCCATTCTCATTTGATTCTGATTCTCCTTTGTTTCTGTTTGCCCAGATCACAAACAACGGAGGCAGTTTCAAACTCATTCCTAACTTAATAAGTTAAGATCCTCTTTTCTTTTTTTTTTTTTTTTTTTTTAATTTTTTTATTATACCACCGTGAAACATACAATTACAAAGGTGTTCATAATTGGTTCTTGGTAATACAGTATTCCAGCACCCATCCCTCCACCAGTGCCCCATTTCCACCACCAATGTACCCCTCCCCTCCCATCCCCCACCCGCCTTAATAGCAGGTACCCCAGTTTCCTCTCTTTCTCTCTCTATTTCTCTCTCTGTCTCTGCATCTCTCTCCTCTTATTTTACACATTCTGGCTAGCCCTGCAGATAGTTAGAGTTAATCACTTAAGTCTCTTTGTGTATATTCAGTGGTGAGTTTTAATCTGCCATTACAATTTCCCATATTTATTAAAACACTGGTATCTATATCCTATTAATGAATGCAGTCATTCTATATCTGTCCTTTTCCTTCTGACTAATTTCACTCAGCATGATAGACTCCATGTCCATCCATTTGCAGGTAAATTTCATAATTTCATCCTTTCTGACAGCCGCATAGTATTCCATAGTGTAGATGAACCACAGTTTCTTTAGCCAGTCCTCTGTTCTCGGGCATTTAGGTTGTTTCCAGATTCTAGCTATAGTGAATAGCGCAGAGATGAATAAAGAAGTACAGATAGTGTTTCTGCTATGTGTTTTTCGGTCTCTAGGGTATATTCCCAGGAGTGCTATTGCTGGATCAAATGGGAGTTCAATATCTAGCTTTCGGAGGAATGTCCATATTGTTTTCCAAAAGGGCTGGACCAGTCGGCACTCCCACCAGCAGTGGATGAGAGTCCCTTTTTCCCCACATCCACGCCAGCACCGGTTGTTCTTGCTGTTTTGGATGTGTGCCAGTCTCTGTGGGGTGAGATGGTACCTCATTGTTGTTTTGATTTGCATCTCCCTGATGATCAAAGATGAAGAGCACTTTTTCATATGCCTTTTGGCCATTCGAATTTCTTCTTTTTGGAAGCTTCTGTTCATTTCTTCTCCCCATTTTTTGATGGGGTTGGCTGTTTTCTTCTTGTGGAGTGCTACCAGTGCCTGATATATCCTGGATATTAACCCCTTGTCAGATGGGTATTGGGTGAATATCCTTTCCCACTCTGTGGATTGTCTTTGTATCTTGGTCACCGTTTCTTTTGAGGTGCAGAAGCTTTTCAATTTTATATAATCCCATTTGTTTATCATTGCTTCCATTTGCTTGGTCAGTGGTGTGTCGTCTTTAAAGATACTTTTCAGTTTCGATGTCATAGAGCCGTTTCTCCTATGTTTTCTTCGATGTACCTTATAGATTCATGTCTGAATAATTCATGTCTGTAAAATCAAAACCAACCTTAAAAGAAGGACTGAATGATCTACTATAAGACGAGACATAACCCAAAAGAACAACCAACCTACACAGAAAGATGGCACAAAATCCCATGACAATAATATCTCTCAATGTCAACGGTCTAAATGCACCAGTTAAGAGACACAGAGTGGCAAAATGGATCACAAAATTGAATCCGACATTCTGCTGCCTTCAAGAAACACACCTGAACAATCGGAGCAAAGACAGGCTCAAAATAAAAGGCTGGAAAACAATCCTTCACTCAAACAACCCATCCAAAAAGGCTGGGGTAGCCATACTGGTATCTGACAACATAGACTTCAGGCTGAAGAAGGTCAGAAGGGACAGTGAAGGTCACTTCTTAATAGTCAAGGGATGCATATATCAGGAAGAAATCACGCTATTAAACATATATGCACCCAATGAGGGGCCAGCAAAATACCTAAAACAACTACTAATAGACTTCAAAGAAGACATTGACAGCAACACAATTGTAGTTGGAGACTTCAACACTGCTCTATCAACCCTGGATAGATCAACAAGATTGAAACTTACCAAGGAAATACTGGCCCTAAAAGAGGAGATGGAAGAAAGAGGACTGGTAGACATATACAGGGCATTTCATCCCCAAAAAGCTGAATACACTTTCTTCTCCAGTGCACATGGAACATACTCCAAAATAGATCACATGCTGAGCCATAAATCATACCTCCATAAAATCAAGAAGATAGAAATTGTGCCAACTATTTTTTCAGACCATGATGCACTGAAAATAGAAGTTAATTGTACACAAAAACGGAGACCAATACCAAGTACCTGGAAACTAAACAGCTCACTGCTGAACAACCAGCAAGTCATAAAAGAAATCAAAGAGGAAATCCAAAGATTCCTTGAAATAAATAAGACTGAAGACACGAATTACCAGAACTTGTGGGATACAGCAAAAGCAGTGTTAAGAGGCAAGTTCATAGCTCTTCAGGCATTCATCAGAAAAGAAGAAAAGAACCATCATAAACAGTCTGACTTCCCAACTTAAGATCTTAGAGAGTGATCAACAAAAAGGAGCCCAACCCAAGCAGAAAGAAAGAAATAATAAAACTTAGAGCAGAAATCAATGAGATGGAATGTCAAAAAACAATCCAGAAGATCAACGAAACCAAAAGCTGGTTCTTTGAAAAAATAAACAAGATTGACAAACCACTTGCAAGACTTGTAAGAAAAGGAAAAGAGAGAACCCAAATAAATAGAATCAGAAATGAAAACGGAGACATCACAACTGAAAACACAGAAATTCAAAAGATCATCAGAGATTACTATGAGAGCCTGTATGCCACGTAAACAAGAGAACCTAGAAGAAATGGACAAATTCCTGAATTCCTATAGCTTCCCAAGTCTGCAACAAGAAGATTTGGAATACCTCAACAAACCTATCTCCATCGAGGAAATAGAATTGGTAATCAAAAGTCTCCCCAAACACAAAAGCCCAGGCCCAGATGGATTCACCAGTGAATTCTACAAAACCTTTAAAGAGGACCTACTACCAATTCTTTTTAAGCTCTTCCGGCAAATTGAAGAAACAGAAATACTCCCAAATAGCTTTTTACGAGGCACATATCACCCTGATACCCAAAGCAGACAAAGATGTCACAAAAAAGGAAAACTACAGACCAATCTCCCTGATGAATACAGATGCTAAGATCTTCAACAAAATACTAGCAAATAGAATCCAAAGAGTCATCAAAAAGATTGTACACCAAGATCTTCTTTTCTATCTTGCAAGTTCATTAGCACCAAATGAGGCAGCATGAATAGCACTGGGGGACAAACACAGGTTTACAGCCATAAGCCATCAAGTATGCACAGTAAATATGCCAACAAAAAGATTTTCTCAAACACAAGTACTGACAAGAAGTATTTTAACAACTCGATCCTTTAACAAACATGGTCTTTGGGTAACAAGGGAGTAGTCAGGGAGAGAGGACTATTCCAATATTAGCTATCACAAAGTAATTTTTAATAAATACTCACAAACTTAACTTCCAGATGTCAAAATTCCTATTAAGTATAGATTTCATGCAAATGTCATGGGAAATAGGATAGTATCCTACTTCTAATCTTACTGTCTAGTTCAACAAAGGAAGCTTGCTCATCTAGTGCTTAAGCCAATGTCTTGGAGACTTGGAAAGTTCTAGGACACCCAGAAGCAGATGGCAGGTCCCCATGGGGCCGACTGAGTGCAGGATGTAGGTTCTCAGAGCTAAGGCAGCCACAGCCTGGCTCTTGAGTAGCTTCTTGTCCAGTACAGAAACAGGAAGACACAGGAACAGGAGAACAAAATAAGCGCAAGGCCAACTCTGGATCCTTTGCCCGTCCCCAGAGGGGGATGCCCGCCTTCCAGGAAGCTTTTCTGGGAACTGGGAGCAGAGGGGTGCCTTAAGATGCTCTAGAAATAGGGGGACAGGCTTTCTTGGGGTTAGCAGGTGCATGGCAGAGTATGGTGCATCCGGAGAAGCATTTGGTGTGGGCTAGGATTTATGGCTTTCTTATAATCTACTGTCTGTTCTCAATACCAAAGACAGAATGCCTCTCTACAAATTAAATCTGACCAGGTTTTCCCTCTAATTCAATCTTCCTGGAGCATCCTGTTGCACTTAGGCTAAAATCCAAAGTCTGATGCTGGCCTATAAGCCTCTGTGTGAACTGACTTGGTGAAGCTCTGCTCCTGGTCACTGACCTCTCTGCCCCTCCCTCGCTGATCTCCAGGCTCTGTATCTAGATTCCGGGCTCAGAGATTTCTGGTCAACCAGGTTCCCTTCCCACTTCTGGGCCTTTCTACTTCTTAGTCCCTTGATGTGAGATGTTATTCCTCCATTGACTTCTTGTCATTTAAATATGAGAACAGATTTCCCTACATGCTAGTGATAACATTGCACATGCACATGCATGCATGCACACATGTGTAACATTGCATGCACACATGTGTATGATAACATTGGAAACACATGCATGCACACACCTGTCCTCGGTCACTTCCCATGACACCAGCTTGCTTACCTGACATCCAGCCACAAAAACCATGGCTCTTATTCAGAGATTCATGATGAACATGAGGACAAAGTCCTGGCTGAGTTGTTCTCTGTGTGGCCCCAGCCACTAGAACAGTATCCAGGACAGTCTAGGTCATTGGGGCCAGGGAGACGGTTCGGCAGGCTGGAGGCCTGGGGTCCTGGCACCGCATGGGCCCCTGAGCATCATCAGGAACAATCCCTAAGCCTTGTACTTAGGAGTAACCTGCAGTCCCAAAAAAAAACAAAACTATAACAATAACCACAAAAAAGACGAGGTCCTCAAAAAACCCTTGAATGATGAATGAGTCAAGGACCCAGAGAAGCCTATGGAAGCTGTGAGAAAAGGGGGAAAGCAGAAGAGAAGGTTCCTTCCCAGCCTTGTCCGGACTGTGGAAAGAACACGGGAAGTCTTAAAAGAAAGACGAGGGAACAGGGGGAATCAAATCCAAGAGGCCTGACCCTTCCCGCCACTGGCCAGCTGACCCCGTCCCAGAGAGGAGAGGTTAAAAATCTCTGCAGCAGGGCTACTGGGACTAGAGCTGAACCCTGGTGACCAGAGAGCCTTCAAGACTGCCTCTGGTTCCATGCTGTTACCCTCGCAGCACATCTGTGGGTCAGCAGCTCCATCCACCAAGAAACCACTCCTCCAGGAAGCCCTCCCTGATGCCCTGCTGCTCCCTGTACCAAGGGGTTAGAAGATCTTCCCTCCCAGCAATTCCCACCCTGCTTTGTGAAAACAGCCACCTCCTCACACCCCAGGGTTTAGATTTTCTCAAGTTTTTGCTCTGCTCAACTTCTGTGAGCCTCTGTTTCCACATCTACAAAATGAGCAGATAGAAACAACCGCAGTACACTGACAGGGTGACTAGGTGGTTCCTCACGCTGGTGAGTTAAAGGCATTTATCAAACATTAGATACAATAATACAAAGCAGAAAAAGTTCTCAATATACCCCAAATTCCTAACAGTGGGCAGCAGGCTGGGGGTGGAAGGACAAAAACAACAATAGCAGAAATACCAGACGTGGAATCCCAACCCTGTGGTTCTGGCTGAGTCGGTGTCAAGCCCATCTCCACTTCCAAGTCCCCTGCTGGTGGATGCCCAAACCTTCATCTTCATGGCATTGTTGTGATAGTTCAAGTTATCCATACACTCTCTTCCAAACAGGTAAAGTTTGGGATGTGGCTCAGCAGTAAAGCACTTGCTTTAACATGTGTGAAGCCTTGCTTCCATCCCCATCACCGAACAACAGGAGAGGAAAAAAAGTGTGAAAAGCACCTAGGAGGGGCCTGTCCACAGGCTCAGCACAGGATTGGAGCCTGTGCTTCCGGGACAACATGACAAGTTCACGTGTGCGTGCCGCCAGCAGGACTGATTGAGTGCCGTCTAGCTGCCAAGCTGGAAACACGGCTGATAAGGCTCCCATCCTAAGAGGATTAAAAATATCAGCTAATATTCACAGAGTGTTTGTTGTGTGACCTTGGACGTCGGTGCTTCAAGCCTCCTAAGAGCCTCTGAGCGGAGCTGAGTGAGGAGGAGATGAATGAGAGCACGCGCAGAGAGGCTCCCAGCACCTCCGCAGTGGGCAGAGTAGGAGCCCTGGTTCTGTTCATAGCCTCACGAGGAAGCACAGTGTGTTGGGAGCTTTATGTGTTTTATCTCTGATCTGGAGTGATAAGTACGAAGACAGTACATGTGACATCATCTATATACTTCGGAACTTCTGCACGTGTCCTCCCAAGTGTTCCAGGGCCCCACACCGGCCAGCACAGAACAAGGTCCACTGGATATGCTTCCGGAAGGGGAGCCTGGAGGGGTGGGCAAGACAGGATGAGTGAGGCCTGGCATCAGAGTGCTCTTGGGGAGTGTGTGTGTGTGTGTGTGGGTGTGGGTGGGTGTGTGGGTGTGGGGGATGCTCTCGCAAAGCTTCTACCGCCAGGGCGTTACTGCACCGCAGAAGGCCGGATTCAAACAGGGCAATTTAAAAACATGTAAAAGGCATAAAGCGAGAGCAGCTGTGCACAGCTGCCGCCAAATGCTGCCGCGCTGCCTCGCTCTGGACTCTAAATGACAATAAACCTTCCACCCCTTATAAATTAAGCAGACTTTCAAAAAAACCATATCTCCTCCTGCAACTTTTTATGGCTGTTTGGCAACTTTAATCATTTTGCAAAATGCAATTCCTGGCCATAAATTCTCTCCCAAGTACAGATTTAGGGAGATCTAGAGGACTGCGGCGGGTTGATAGGTAAGTTTTAATCTGACAAGGCCAAAAAGTCTATTAGATTTATGGGGAGGCAGCAGACACCCTGTAATTACACCAGGCCCGACCTCCGGGGAATGGCCAATGCGGGAGGGGGGGGGGGGGAGAAACGAGTTGGGAGGAGGCAGCTGGGGCGGCTGCAAGGGCAGTCGG
The DNA here is from genome assembly GCA_021461705.1 of Cryptotis parvus. Taxonomy (NCBI): domain Eukaryota; kingdom Metazoa; phylum Chordata; class Mammalia; order Eulipotyphla; family Soricidae; genus Cryptotis; species Cryptotis parvus. The sequence continues at coordinate 160,104 of JAJIBD010031211.1, read as the reverse complement.
AACCCCCTTCGTGTGGCAGCCCCCTGCTCACGCTGTCAGGTGACAAACCATGGGTGAATGCCTGTGTACACATGCCCTGTATGGCAGCCAATGGTCCCCACCAGGCTGAGTTTGTTGGAAGGAGATATTGCACCCCCAGTAGGGTAGGTCGAAAGGGTGTGAGACGATGTTAGGTCAAGTTCAGTGACACCTTCAGCAAAGTCCGACTGTTTTTGTACTGAGGCTGTGAGCTATGAGGCCTGAACAGCGCTTTGGACAGATGATGGCTCAGCCTGATGCACAGGGCGGTCAGCTACAGGGCACAGTTGCCCTGCACAAGTGGCATCAGCCTAGAGGAGAGGGACCTGGGTAGCCCTACCACTGCCCCCTTCCAGAGATGTCAGCGCTCAAGCTCCTACTCAGCTGGACCCCAAGAGTGCCTGCCCGCTGCCGGCTGACCAGGTCCACAGAAGGCGCTATTTACCAGTCCAGTGTTTTTAAATGCTTGGATTTGAAGCCAGAGAAATAGTATAGTGGGTTCTATTCATGACACCCTAAGTGCCCCCAGAGGAGTGATCCCTGAGCGCAGTGCCAGGAGAAAACCCTAAATACCTATTGGGTGTGGCCCCAAAGCCAAAATCAAAAATTAATTAAATTAAAAATTTTTAATGCTTGGATTCTAAACAACTCATTTGTGTGGTGTTATTTTTCATTCCAAGAATTCATTCACTTTAGCTACTGGCCCTCAGAACCTGAAAGAAGCAGAGATGGAGAAGCATACAGAGCCAAAGCAGATGACATCCAAGTCTAGCCCACTGAGAAGAGGCGCCCCCAGGGGCTTGCAGCTGTTGGGCTACATTAGCAAAATCCCTCAGACCCACCGGCTTCAACAACAGAAATGTCCCTCTTGCTGTTGTGCTGGCTGGGAAGCCCAGCAAGACTCCAGTCATTTGGGTGTCTGTTGGGAGCCCACCTCCTGGTTTACAGATGACCAGCACGGTGGGGACTGTGCCCTCCCCTGCAGGGAGGGGGAGGGCTGCTGCTTCTCTTTTATAAATGTGCTAATCCCATTCATGAGGGCTCCCCACTCATGATCCCTCTAACCCTAATCGCCTCCCAAAGGTGCCACTTCCAAATACCAACGCCCTGGAAGGTAGTGTTTCAACAGATGAATGGGGAATGGGGTGGGATGCAAAACATTCAGACCCTAACAATGTCCTAATCCCCAAACTGCGACCATGCTATGTTATGCAAATCAAGGTTGCAGATGCAATGAAGTTTGCTAATCAGCTGCCTTTCAAGGAGGGATAATCTTGGATTATCTGGGTAGGCCCAGTATAATCAATCACAGAGGTCCTTAAAAGAGGGAGCAAGAGGCAGAATTCATGTCAAAGAGGCATGGGGAGATAGATGACTGCCATGGCTTCTCCTGAAGATGGACGAAGGGCTCACTAGCCAAAGAAAGCCAGTGGCCATTAGAAAATGAGAAAGGCCATGTCTGCACTCGCATGCTCTCTCTCCGCTCTCTCTCTCTCTCTCTGTCTGTCTGTCTGTCTCTCTCTCTCTCTCTCCCTCTCTCCCTCTCCCTCCCTCTCCCTCCCTCCTGCCAGCGCTCCAGCTCACCTAGCTCAACTGGCTGCAGAAGTCTCTCAAGAGGGTGCCCTCTATTGGAAGGCCAATAAACCTCACCATTACAGGTCCCATAGGTGTTGGGGTGCAGCATGAATCAGCTCTTCCAAGTCCACTGAATGGGTTTCCTTCCAGGATCTGGCATGAAAAAAAAAAATGTTCAGGACATCAGAACTGAGTGCGAAGATCTTTGCAGGAGGCAAGTGAGCAGTGTCTTAACCTTGATGAAGACACCAACCTGCGAGGTCTCCAGGCAAACCAAGTAACCGTGATTCACAAAGATGCACAGCGAGTACAAAGCAAATGGAGAGAACCTGGTGGGGAATCCAGTCTGACAGGGGCTGGAAAGATAACCCAGTGGCAGGACAATTAGAGCAAATGTGAGGTCCTGAGTTCAGTCCTACTATGATGACAAAGCTTTCATTGTCAAAAACTAAACCCCAAATCTCTTTCTCTCATTGGTATTTTTTCACTTTTTTAAACTTTATTTAAACACTGTGATTTACAAAGTTGTTCACAGTACAGTTGTTTCAAGTATTCAATATTCCAACACCAGTTCCACCAATTGGTAGTTTTTCATGTCAAGTATTTTTTTCTCAGAGGGCCCAAATCTCCCTACATATGTGACTGTATATAAAAACGTAAGGGACAGGACTCAGACAATGACCATTTTTCCATTTTCATTTGCATGTCATTTTATTTTTAATACAACTGCCGAGACATTGAGCATGAATGCAAGTCAAACGGTTCTGTGAACAGTTTCAACAGTTTGGCTTTATCACAATTATAAATAGACCTGTTCCATTTTCCCAGAGCATGTCAGCGCTGGGTTTGGGCTGGAGAGAGTCCGTGTTTACTGACGGCAGCTCCCTGGCAGGCACAGTGCCACTGTCACAGCAGCCTCCATCCTGTCGCTCTCCATTCCTCGGCTGTCCTACCTACAAGTGTGTGTCCTCCATGTTGTCCAGCTTCCAGGGCAGATCCATACATCTGCTGAAAAATACATTAAACTGGTTTTCAATGGGGAAGGCACAAGCCACATACAAGTCACAGCTGAACGAACTGGAAGGCAGGCTTTGCTGTGTAGCCCTGGGCTCAAATCCCAGCACCCTCTGCTCTCCCAGACCCCACCAGGAGACGCCCCAGTGCCAGCCCAGGTGTGGCCCCAAAACATAAAAGAAAAGGGAAAAGACGCTAGTTTGCCTCTTAATCCTCTGGCAGGAACACAGCCCCGCCAATATCATGGATCTGCCCAGAGAGATTTATCTTAGACTTCTCCTCCCCGCCCAACTCTAAGACAATAACTTGCTTGTGTTTTGAAGCCATTGAGCTGATAGCCACTTGTTACAGCAACCACAGGTAACAATCACCGTAAGCCAAGTAAGTAGGCTGAGCACGGAGTGTTCGGGAAGGGCAGGATTACCCACAAGTCTGCTTCCCTCTCCCCCTCCCCACCTTGCTCTCCAGAGCTCTGGGCGGCAACAGAAAGTGTCTGTGACTTCCACATGAGGACTCAAAGCAAGCAGAGTCTGCCCAAGAAGTTCGAGTTCTTCTGGGTGGGGGGATGAGGGTGACATTTATTAGACCCCATGCCTGCACTCAACAGCTTATATGAATCATCTCTGCAGCAGCCCCGTGAGACTCACCTCAGCACATAAATTTGAGACCTGAGTAGGGCATGTAGGTGTCAAATCCACCCGCCACCACCTCATAGCTGTGGCCTACGTGCCTGCCCCACCACTTCTTGCCCAGTGCAAAGGCTATAATTACAGCCCTGGCTGGACTGCGGCTGAAGACTGAGTGGGCTGGTTGGTAAAGAGCACTTACAGCAGTGCCCGGCTCAGAGTAGGTGCAGACCGTCATGGTGAAGGGCAGTGGGTGGACAGACGCATAGGAGGTCCCCACCCGCCGTTGTCCACACCTCGAACCATCCCTTCCCAAGAGTGTGAACCAGACAAGGAGCTTGTTTCTAATCAACATGCAATGGCACAGGGGATTTTGTGTCACTGTCCATGACTGTTTCTTTCTAAGATCTCCACTGAGCAAGTTGCACTCGAGACTCTCCTTACGCCCTGCAGAGGCCCCAGGGGCGAGGAACCATGAGTCCCTCTGAGCAGAGGGTCGCCTCTAGCATACCACCCACTAGGGTCTAACCTACCACCAAGGCTACGGGTCTAGTACAGCAAAGAGTGAGTGAAGTACGCTAATACTCAGCGGGAGCATGCACATAGCTCCATCCCCAGCCAAACTACCAGGCGAGGACACATCCCCTCAGCACCTTGACTACAGTTTGGAGACTCCAAAGGGGGACCAACTGAGCCATGCCTAAACAGAAATGAGACATGAACACTTAAAAATCACAAAATGTAGCAACTGGTTAGAATTTGTGTAGGAATCACTGACTTGAACACAAGAAAAGTATCACTATTTCCCCTTTTACCAAGGGGAATAGATTTAGAGACAGTGACCCTTACTCAAGACCACACAGTCAGGGACACAGCCAGAACCCAGGCCCAGACTGACTGATTTCAGACCTTGCTGGCCTCCCTCCAGCTAGCGAGCTAGTTACCCAGCTCAAGTCTCACACCTCTTTTCATCTCCTTCATCTGTCACTCATCTTCCCTCTTGTCTCCATACTCCTCCAGCCTCTGCTCCTCCCGGGTCCCCTCTCTCTCTCCTTCCCACTTCCTTCAGCACCTGCGGGTTCTATTTCATAACAACAGACCCTGCCTGCCCAACCCTGCAGCACCTTCTCTGGCTTCTCATATCTAACAGGAAACCAGCTCTAGCCAGGCCCAAGGAGTTCATGCCACTTTCCCCTATCCCCAGCAGAGAGCCCGAGGACTTCCTCCAAGGAGCCATTGAAACAACTCCAAAAGGAAGAGCTCCCAGGCCTGGGGCCAGCTCCCTACACTGGCCGAAGTGTCTGGGGAAAAGGACAGAGCAGGTGACCCTCCCCATCTGCTCCATCCCCTCCATAGATCTAGGATCCCACCTCGAGCATAGGGAAGCAAGAGGGGACTTCCTTAAAGAGGGAGTGGAATAAAAAATAAATAAGCATTAGTCAAATAAAATGAATGCTTCCAATATTGTCTGGGGCTGCTCACAGGCAGCCTTTATGGACTTGCCGTTCATCACGTGGGGATATTGTGGTTATATATTAGCTGACTGTCTACTGGCCACTCCAGCAGCACTCTCTGAACCCCAGGTTTCCCTTCACAGCAAAGTCAGCCATGCTGACACCCATCTCCTCCCACCCCGAAGCATTCCCAGACGCTGATAAAAGGCCTTGCCCCAACATCAGATGAATATTTAAATGGCAGATAATTATTCAGCATATAATGATATTACTAGCGTAGCGCTTCATTGCTGGCTGTGGGCCTAGCCCAGCCTGTCCCACACTCAGTGGTGCTCAGGAAAGCCAAAAATGTTGCAAGCCCCATATCTGCGGCATCTACAGGAACCCAGCAGTATTTGGGGAGAGAAACCAACTCACAAGAAAGATTGTCCCAATACACACCTGCTCTGTGTTCCACCGGGCATTTGGTCTATGGGGGCCATTTAACAAAGCCCATCACTGAACACAAAGCGGAGAACAGGGAAATAGTGTTCACCCTGCCAAGCCCGTCACAGCTCAGTGATGGAGTCACAGAAGCACCCTACAAAGTGGGCGTCACTGTTATTCCCGAGTTGTGAGACATGAGAAATGCAGAGCTTGAAGGGCCACCGGGACTCAGACCAGAGTCCGTGCACTGCCAGTCCTGAGCCACGCTGTGCTGCGGCCAAGGTAGCAGCAGAGACCCAGAGTCCTGGCAGTGAGGAGGAATTTGGGGGCTGATGCAAAGAAGGTACTAGACAGGCGGTAGGGCGTTTGCCTTGCAAGCAGCCAACCCGGGTTCAGTCCCGGGCATCCCATATGGTCCCCTGAGCACCAGAAGAACTAATTCCTGAGTGCAGAGCCAGAAGTTAGCTGGCTGTGACCCAAAAAAGTACAAAAGAAGAAAAAAAAGGTACTAGAAACAGGTAGCTTGGGCTCTGGGCCATGGGCAGCAGTGAACGACACATGTAAGGGGTCAGCAAGGGTCTCAGGAATACAGTTTGGGGCTTAACCCCAGACTTGAGGCTTTATCTGAGGTCCCTGGGGAGTGGTGTCATGCAGCGGCATCCTGTACCAAGGCAAGGCAAGTCATCTGTCCCCAAAGTCATTTCTCCTCCCCATCTCTGTCAGACACCTGGGCATGGTCTGCTCAGCCATCACTCCTCTCCCCAAACATCAACCGCCCCCACATACACACACATATGCAGACACAGTCCTGAGGGTCAACACCCTTCGATTCTCTGTGGTGTCTTCTGCCAGCTGTCCTCAGTCACATGCAAGGAGAGAGAAATTGATGGTGCTATGGCTGGAGCCACACCATCATCCAGCATTGATCTTCGTTCAAAAGTGTCAAACGTTCTTCAGGCCCAGCTTACTTTCAGCCGTGCGGATGAAAGGCAAGGACGCACACGCCAGTCTGCTTTGGACTTCCAGCGCAGTGTTCAATCAATGACACAGGAATCAACAAGTTTGAGTAAAAGAGGCTTTGTGGATCCAAGGTTTTGCCCGTAAGCTAATATAAGTCTTCCGAACATTTGAGGCTAAGGTGTGATGTTTAACAGGTTTGGTGTATTATAGACATTTTGGCTTCTGTTTTTTGGTTTGTTTTTATTTTGGAGTCACACGCAGCAATGCTCAGTGCTCAGGCATCACCCCTAGAGGTGTTCAGGGACACACACAGTATCAAAGATTGAACTCAGGTTTTTTACTTTAATGGATGAGACCCCCATCATAAGCTGAGATCGGGTTGAAGTTAAAGAGTTAAGTTTATCTACTGGATGAGCAGGGTCCTGGGGATAGGGGCTCCAGAGGGGAGCAACATGTTTGACCAGAACAAACTCAGCACCAGAATAAGATCTAAGAGCTCTGGCCCTTAATTGACTCTGACTGTGGGCCTGTGACCTACCTTCCCAGAACTCCCTGTATGAAGCAAAACTCACTGCAAGGATGGAGAATGCCTGGTCTCAGCATGGCCCCTGAGAGCTGCTTAACAAATGCTTAACAAATGCTTATGTTTTCTCTACCTCTTAGTGTTGGTTCCTCTATAAATAAGAATTCCAATCTCCTCCCCTCAAAATTGCTGTTTTGAGTCCAGATGAGATAGTTCTGCAAGAACTTGCATATAATATTATATATTAAACTTTATTTCATTCTTGAGGACAGAAGATGGTTCAATGAGCACGTGCTTCATATTCAGAAGACCTGGTTCAATTCCCAACACCATATGGTCCCCCCAGCATTGCCAGGAGTGACTCTTGAGCACTGAGCCTGGTGTATCCCCTGAACACCACCAAGTGTGGCCCCAAAACCAAAAAACATAAAAAATAAAGCTGGTGCTAGAATAGGGGTATAGTGGGCAGGGCATTTGTCTGTATGCGGCCCCCAGCTGGTCCCCCCAAGCCCCACCAGGAGTGGTCTTTTGAATGCAGAGCTCAGAAGTAAACCCTGAGTACCACCAGGTATGACCCAAAAACAAACAAATAAAATAAAGTTTATTTTATTCTTTTAATTTCATTTTATTCTTTCAAAGTGAATTTCAAGAAAAGTTTCAAGAAATTACTTTGTGTTTCTAATGTATTCCAATATGAGAGCATAGCCCTGGGACATATTCTTGGGAACAGTAATTTGTCTCTAATTAAGCATCTCAGAGTAACCTCTGGTTTACAGGATAAATGGAGGGAGGAGGCGCAAGCTAAACGGCACTGCGAGAAAACAACCAGAGAAGTTTAACATCCACACTCTCCTCCAAGGTAACTGGCCTCCACTCCACAAAATCCATAAGACAAGAAAAATCTTTAAAGCTATGACTATTATAAGTGCAAAAGACCAAATGTAAAACATATACTTTGACTGAATTCTTGTTCAAAATTTTATTTTAAAAAAACTACACAGTCCTTTAGGTGACCAGAAAGATCATACAGCAGGTGGTACTTGCCTTGCATGTAGTCAACCCGGTTCAGCCCCCAGCAGTCTATGCTCCCTTAAACCTGCCAGAGTAATATCTGAGCACACAGCCAGTAGTAAACACTGAACACCAATAGGTCCAATAGGTGTGGCTCCCCCGCCCAAAAAAAAAAGCCATTTAGGACAACTGAGAAGCAGTACCATGAGCCAGAATCCAGCGGCACATGACCTCCCGTGCATTTCCAGGCCCCGCCCGTTCCCCATGAAGCAGCAGCAAATGCGGAATCTAATGAAGGGGCTGATGAGTACAACCCCTGACTGCTCTTTCTTGGAGTGCAGGTACAAAGCAATCCAGGAGAGGAAGTGGGAAGACCACATACACCGGGCTAGGCAGGGAAGCACCAGCAAGCTGGGAACTCAGGAGCTGGGGGAGACAGAAGGCAGGACTGGAGAGTAGCTCTGACACCCAGAGAAAGAGGGATGTAGAAGGAAAAGGACTCGCGAGTGTCACGGGCTTTCCCCCATGCAAGTGCCTGCCAGAGGCTCCATGCAGCTGGGAGGGACTGAGGGACCCTCCATGTCTGGATGCAGATTCCAATACCCGCCTCACGCTCAGTGCCAGCACACACACTGGGCAACGCCAGCAGCTTGGTGCTTGCTGAGCACAACCCAGACACTATCCCTTCGATCCTTCCAGAAGTTCTACTGTGCTCCCAAAACTTAACTGGAGGATGTGGAGCATCTTTCCAGTGGGACTGAAGATGGGGAAAAAACTACACAAGTGGAAACATGAAGGAACTAAGAAACTGGTTGGGCAGGGCCCAGGGGCACACCCAGGTTCCAACTCTGCCATCATGCAGCACTTCGGTCTCTCACCAGCACCGTCTTGTGTGGTCCTGGAGGCCCTGGAGCACCACCAGGGTGTTTCTGGTGGTCCCAAGCACTGCAGGCCCTGAACACTCCAGATCCTTGGGCCCTTGCATTGAACCACCAGTCCCCTTAACAGAATTTCGCCTCTGGGCCCCTGAGCACTGCTCAGAAGCAACCCTAAAAAACACAAATGGGTTCAGTTCACGAAGTACAGTGTACCAGAACTTGCACCCAAATGGGTGGTCACCCCTGTCTTCAGAGACGACAATATTCTCCCCCTGGACACAGCACTGACCCACCTAGCACACAGATAAAAGGACAATCCACACCCAAGCATAGCCATGGAGAAAGCTCTCCAGAGTGGGTCACCCTGAAATAATGCAGGAAAGGGGGTTCTGAGGTTAAAGGAACCCGGGAACTTTGCAAACCACTTCCCCTCCTGCAGGCTCACAGAGCCCAGCATCTGGAAGGTTCTGAGAAATCCTGCGTGGAAAAGCTCCCAACTCATTTCTGAGCCGATGCTTCTCCAAACTATTTCACTGCCACACTTTCTTGCTATTATAACGGGATTAAAGCTACAGTGTCTGCATGGAGCTGCCTTAGGAAACGGTTATACGGTAGTCATTGGAGCCGGCAGCACATACAGCTTCTGAGCAGCCCCATTAAACTCTGCGTGGCTCCAACACTCTAGAAGGTGCAGAGAGGAAGTTGCCCCCAAATCCCCTGAAAGGACATGTGTGGAGAAAAGAGACCTTCTGGTTGGAATCTTGGGCTGGGGCGGGAAGAGGAAGAAAGGGGGTTGTTCTAGAAACCATCCTCTTTTAAAATCAGACTCCAATGCTACAAAAACAGCAAAAATAAATAAATAAAGTGTGAGTCACAATCAAACCAGCGAAACAGAATCTGCCTCAAGAATTTCTAATATAGGGGCCGAGCGATAGTCCAGCGGGTAGGGCATTTGCCTCTCATGCAGCCGACCCAGGTTTGATCCCCAGCGTCCCATATAGTCCCCCACGCAATTCCAGGAATAATTTCTGAGTGCAGAGCCAGGAGTAACCCCTGAACATCGCTGAGTGTGACCCAAAAAAAGAAAAAAAAATTTCTAATATAGTGTCCAGGAAACAGGATAGCAGTTAGGGGTCAGATCAACCTGGATTCAAGCTCTGGAATCACATGTGCTCCCAGGCATTGCTAGATATAGACAGCCCTGGAGCTCCCAAATACCATCAGGGTGTCTCTGGTGATCCCTACTACTGGGGTCTGAGCAACCCTCATTCTTAGGCCCTGGCACTGAACTGCTGGCCCAGTTAGTAGAATTGCTCCAGGACCTTGAAAGACCCCCCCCCACACACACACACACACACATACACACTCCTCACACCCCAGGCAAAACAAAAGACTATAACAGCAGGAGGCAGAGCCACTGAAACTCAGCCAGAGGAGTGAGCAGGAAGCCACTGTCAATTGCAGGACAAAGAGCAAGAGGGAGGAGGAGGTGGCCCGCGGAGCTGGTGGTTCTCAGCCTGTCACCCACACAACTGGAGCCAGAGATCTGAAGGTGTTGGAGGGTGAGGCTCAGCCTCGCCAGAGAAGCCGCACAGGAAGAGGCAGGCTGGGCTTCTCCACCCTCCAGGCTCCTGCGCAAGCCTCACACGCCACATTCACCAACAGCAGATAGCAGAAGTACCTGGACATGCAGCCTACAGGGAGGACACTCGAGCGTGCAGAGGCAGGACAGCAGAAGAGACCTGACCGCAAGCAGAGACCGACAGCCCGAGCGACAGCCCAAGCGTCTCATGCTCTCTGCAGCCTGCAGGAAAGGGGAGGAGAAAGAGAGGCAGTGCCAAAGGGACCGGCCCATAGCTGCCTCCCCTCCCCTGGTGCACACAGGAGCCTCTGAGCACAAACACCGAAGACAGAGCCCTCTGGACAGCACACCAAAGACACACACACACACACACACACACACACACACACACACACACGCATCATAGTGCTTCTCTGCAAGCCTGGCTGTGCCCTGCCTTCTGTCCTGTGCCCAAAGTTCTGTGGAAGTTATGGGCTGGACTGAAACCCAGTGAGATTCAGGCAAGAGTGCCTAGATCCTACCACACTGATGTCGGGTGGGGAAACACAGCCAGCAGTACTCAGGAACAACACCCAGCTCAAGGTGTGGGGGGTCACATCTGGTGGTTCTCAGGAAAACTCTCGGGCAATTGGGATCAAATCTGAACCTCTTGCATGCAAAGCAAAGCCCTTGGAACTGTTTCCCCACCCTCTTAGCACAGTTGACGCCTGCCTCCCAGCTCCCCACACCGTGCCAGACTGCCCCAGAATGCAGCCAGGTCTCCAATGTTCACCCGAATAACAGAAGCAGAGAATTGTCAGAAAAGGACCAAAGTGACTGGTGGTAGACAGATTCTGGTGGAAATGTGCCTGGAGGAGTTTCTCAGCGACTCTGCATCCCTCTGGGAGAGAGAGGAGCAGAAAGAGTTGAGCAGAGAGCAGTTTGAGCTATCACATAGCCTAGACAAACACACACCAAAAGCGTTTTAAGGGAGCAGGGAGCAATGGTCCACAGCGGCATAGAGGACACAACTGTATCACCTGTCTCTGTGACTTGTTATTGTTGTAGTTTATATAACATTGTTGTAGTTTATTGAGGTGGTCTGGTCCTCGAGTTTCTAAGCCAGCTATTTCTACCCTGTATTGGGAGGGTGTTGCAATATCTCTCAATAAAGAAAAAACAAGCTTGTGATTTGGGGGAGCCGCTTGCCAGCAGCCATTCTTTTAAATAGTAATTAGCCAGCAAAACTAGCTGTTTGTGGAAGAAACTCCTGGTTGCTTAAAATTATGTCATTAGCATTGAGGAAATTGCTCTTCATTCTTTTCCTCTGGACATGAGGGAGACAGGCACGCAGCCTCCTTAAAGCCAGAGCAAGCATTGTGGCAGAACTGAGAAGTCCTAGGGCGATACCTGGACTGACTTTGAACCCAGAGCAGTCAGGGATGGGTCTTATGAACCTCCCTCTTGATCTGTAGCAAGAACTGGTGAGACCAGCCCAGTGCAAATGGGATACAGGAGGACTCGGTCCTAGCTTTCAGGGTTTTCTGTGCAGATATTTTTCAGGCCAGGTGACACTAAGACGTTGCATATGGAAACCTAAGCTCTTAAACCACAGCCCTGCCCTGCCACCAACAAATCCAGTCAGCTACAATTCACCAAGAACGAGGGAACTGGTTCTCACGTGAAGCTCCCTGGGATGCAGAGGCTGGTCCTGAGCACAAGTTACAGAGGGGGCAAGAGCGGTGAGTTCAAAGTGCAGTGGAGGTCAGTGTGATATTGGAAACTGGAACTCTGAGGCACAGCCCGGGCATTCCCTACTGTTAGCACTGAAGGTGACCTGCTGATGCCAAGAGAAGATGTGACTGCCAAGCCACCCAGAGCAAAGACACCATAGAAGGAAGATTCCAAGCCTTCATTCACCATCTATTAACTGAGCACCTGCTATGTGCAAGACATAATTACACAGCAGGTACTCAGTTAAAAAACTGTGGAGACAGAGCCCACAGGAGCTCAGTGTGACACAGACATCACAACTCTACCCAGTGTTTCAGAAAGGGCCCTCGTGACCTGAGAGTCAATCACAGCAGTCCCACCTGGGTCCTCTAGACCCACATACCCATCCCCAGACTCTGTAAACTAAGATTAGATCCAGCTAAGCATCTCTGAGTACACTTACGTATGTGTGTGTCTATGTGAACACCAGGCAGTTCTCTATGTGACAGAATAATGTGTGTTTGTCTCTGTGTTTGTAGAAATGGGCATCACACTGTGAGATGCTCACGTGAGCAGAATTATAACCCACCTGTCCCTCGCACCCTATAGCGGATCGTGCTGGCCTCAGACCTGCAGTAATCCTTAGACAAAGCCCCTAGACACTGGTCACAGGCATTGGGGTTCAGAGTGAGCAGAACAGGGATGAGCCTCAACCCAGACAGGCCTTAGCCTGTCCAGATGTGACATACGCCCTGCCATGGGGCAGAATTAGGGTCAAGGCCTGCAGGGGGCTTGCCGGGCAGCTAGGTGCCTCACCATGAACGTCTGGGGGTGCACATTCCTCATGTGGATGCTCTGTTCTGGCTCCAGGAGGCGGGGAATGCCTCATATTCCTGGGTTGGCATTTTTGTGGCTCGAGGCTCTGGGAGTCGGGTGCTCACTGCACATCCCCAGGTTCCTTACAGCCGTTTCGCCTGCAGCAGTCACACAGTTGAAAAATCTGGGTCCCTGTGACGGCTCAGAGACTCTGCAAAGGCAAACAAGGAGGATCCGTGGCCATTTTGCAATTCCTGCTCATTAGACATGTCTGGGCCCTTTGAGTGAGCTCTGAGGATAAATAAGTATAAATATTATATTTGCCTCCAGGTTATCTTTAAAAATGTATTTCCCTCTCCCACTACCTCCCCCCAGCCCCCACCAACTGTCAGAGCTCCTGATAGCTCCTGGGGGCCAGAAGTGCCACAGAGAAAATCTAGGGTCTTGGCAAGTGGCTCATTCTGGCTGGGCTGACCGCCCAGGGGTAGTGGGGGCTGAGGGACAACCTCTCCCTCTCCCCGAGCTGCCCCCTGGGAGCTGTCCCTGTGATGAGAAGGGTCCCACCTCCTGACACACTGGGAGGCCAGGAGCTTCCTCACTGGCTGGCTGCCAGGGCCAGAGCCAAGCTTATAACTGGCAAGGTGCCACCCAAAGGAAAGACAAAGGCCCCCACATTGAGCTGGGGCCCAGGCACCAAAACAAGAGCCATTTGTTGGGGTGCTGGAGGGGTTAGGTGAGTGTTGTTTTGTTTCTGATGATGCTGGAGACTGAACCTAGAGCTCCACAAATCCTGCTGGGGGCAGGTTTGGGTTCGATTTATTTCTAAGAAAGTATAATCTAGGCCAATAGCTCAAAGAAAAGGAGGGGCCTGGAGAGCCACCATGGGGATTCAGTGCCCCCTCCCAGGACAGTCAGGCAATGTTTTCATGGGGGTGGGGTGCAAAGGTGGTGTTTTAAAGAAGAACCAACTTGGTTCTGGAGTTCAGCCACGTGGAGAGCCATGGGTATGACGGGTAAGGAGATGGGAGGTGTGAGTGCAGAAACCTGCAGAACTGTGCCTCTCCCACCCTTCCTCCTCGCTCTGCCTACAACAGCCTTTCAGCGTAATGTAAAAGTTGCTTCCTTGTGGAGCTGCCCCAGCTGTGCTTCCCAGGAGAGTATTTCCCGTACTCCCCGACCCCTCACACCACTGAGCACCCGATGCCATTGTCCCTTGCAGCAGGACACACAGCATGATGCGGTTAGCTGCACCCAGAGGAGCAAGCGTGGCCGACTCCAGCCTCCAGGGAAGACTGTCCTTCCTGCTGCCTCCCCAGCTGTGGCCAGGGACCTTTTCAGACTGAGCATATCACCCCTCAGCATGACACATCCCCACCAGACCAATCACATCCTAATAACAGCTGCCATTTGTGTCACACATCCTGTGCACCAGGGACTGCACTACGACAATAAGAACAAAGCTTTGTTAAAGGTGGACTCAAGATCTTGTGTGGCTTTCCACACAAGATCTTAGTCCACCTTTTAATAAAGGCTTTGTTCTTATTTTGCAGTTACGGAGATGGCCTCAGAATGGCTGATAACCCTCTGAAGGCTACACAGCTAAGAAGCAGAGATAGGTTTGGAACCCAGGTCTTTCTCTTGACCACACCTCTGCCACGCTGGTCCTCAAATCCCAGTTATATTCTGGTCAGTGTTTTCATGGTGTTTATGAGAAAGAAAAATTCTTGCCCGTGATGACTGAGATGACATTATTCAATGGCCTACTGTGACTCACTAAAACTCAAAGTTCCCAAGAACCTGCTAAAGTACCATCTTGTTCATGAGATCTTTGGAAAACCAGGGTCTGCCTATCTCCATGGCCCTCTCTGAGAGGCCTGAGGGATGGGGTTTGAAGTCTCCGGATGGAGAGCAGAGCTCTCTGCAGTCCCATTCAGAGACAAAGCACACAACCGTGCACGGTCTATTCCTGTTACCTGCACCGATGCTCACATCATTTGAGCTGTTGGCTCCTGCCTCTCTCCTCGGACAGAGACCAAGGATGCCATCGCGTGAAAACAGAAATTTATCTAAGTTTATTGAATTTCTCGCCTCCCAGAAATTGCCGCTCCTGACCCTGAAACTTGGGACACCTAGGACGCAGAGATGGGAAGAAACCCTCCAGGGACACTGAGCTACTTAGAGCAGAAACAGCGATGGATTTCATCCTGTGGGCCAGCCGGCTGACCTAAGCACTGTGCTGAGAATTCAGTATCCACATCTGGATTCAGCGGGAATAAATGCTCTGGATAACAGGCAGTGACTTCCCTGGGTTAGGAGAAAATAACAGATCAGCATGCTAAATAGCCCTGTGAAAGCCATGATTAAGTATCAGGTCTCCTCTCTGTACATTCAATGCAAGACAAGCATAATTCTTGTCACTTGTCTTCCCATTGCTCATCGATTTGCTCGAGCGGCACCAGTAACATCTCCATATGTCCTGTCACGTGCTAATGTAGCCCAAAGGCATCTGCTCGCTCCAGGAACACAAAAAGCCTCAGACCATTCATTCAGGTCATGGGAATGAGGTCTATAATTGTTACTGGTGTTTGGCATATCAAATACTGCCCGGTAGCTTGTCAGTCTCTGCCGTACGGATGGTATACTCTCAGTAGCAAAATTACTCAAGTCAATTATGAAACATTCTAGAAACTTCTATTCTAGAAAGTGATGAAACAAATATCTTTCAAAAAATATCTTAAAGGTTGCCTCATTTGATTGTCAAGACGAGAAACCCCATTCACATTAGCTTAAGTAAGGAAGAGTTGGTTTTCAGGATATGACAGGCAAATTTCACAGACCCTCAACAACAGGAAACAGTACATCCAGCTCACAAGAGGCCACAGAGTAGAACAGCAACCTCAAAGACAGAAGTCGTTCTCTTTGTCTCTTGAATGCAGCAAAAACTATTGAATGCCTATACAATGGCTATGTTCTCCATCATCTTCTTCACCGACAGAACAGAGTTTGTTCAGAAACCAGGTGAATAGTCTTACAGTTGATTATTCTGTTGTATCCCTGCTATAAACTGCAACTGCTTGCTTTGTGTATATATGTGTGTGTATTACAATTATTTGTTTAGCACACTTGAATGATATCAGACTAATAAAAACCAAAAAAGAAAAAGGCAGACAAAGTTGAGTTCAGCCTAAGGATTACAGTATAAATGATCTAAACCACTTTTGTTAATCCCATTTTCCTTTGCCAGGAGTTAGGACAATTTAGGCAATGACATAGAAGGAAAAGTCAGCAAAAAGCTTCATGGAAAGCAACAACATGGAAATGGAAAAGCAAATAAATCCTTTCTTTTCTACCTTAGACGTAGTCATGTGGGGTGGCAGTCACATGATTGGTCCAAACTGGTCAGCAGTCTACTCCTGATCTAATCACATGTGAGTAGCTGAGCAGCCTTACTGACAAGGCCAGGGGAGTTACCACTTCACCACACTGTGAGCGGAGCACAGTGAGAGCTTGGGGAGAAACAGATGGGTTCACCTTCTCTGTTTGCCTCACCCTCTGTGCCTGCAGTAAGTGGGAAACCAAATGGTCATCATTAAAACTACTTTTTTCAGTTGGATGTTCTGCTTCTTGATTTAAAAACAAAAAATCCCTTCCTAGTTTATTGCCTCCTTTCCATACCTCAGTGTCCTCACCTGCAAAACATGCATCATGACAGGATTGCTCTAAGAATTGACAAGAACACACATATAAGACGCACAATGTGTCCATTGCCATCATCTTGGCCATTCAGGTCCCCTGTCACAGTTCCAAATGCCCCAGTGAGGAAAGCTGATAGATCTTGTAGAATTAGTTTCTCACCCCAATCAATAACTTGTGGTCAAGAATGAAGGTCCAGGGACCAGAGCGATAGTCCAGCAGGTAGGGCATTTGTCTTGCACGCAGCCAACCCAGGTTTGATCCCCAGCATCCCATATGGTCCCCTGAGCACCGCCAGGAGTAATTCCTGAGTGCAGAGCCAGGAGTAACCCCTGAGTATTGCCAGGTGTGACCCAAAAAAGAAAAAAAAAAAAAAAGAAAAAAAAGGATGAGGGTCCATCCCCTCTAGAATTGTATGGGCCTGGGCAATAGATTTCCCTAAGAAAGGTTGTGGGCACAGAGGAGAATGTGGGGGTCCCTTGCAGGTTTCTCTCAGGTCACTTTGATATTGGCCTTTTTTTCTCAAGTTACACATTATGGCAAAATGGCTGTAGCAGCTCTAGCTATTAGATCCGCCCAGGTTCAAATCAGTGAAAGAGAGTCAGCTCCTCCACAAACCTGAACGAATCTGCAACCAAAGGCAAGAGATGCGCTTGAATGGGCAAGCTGGACTTCACCTGTGGAATCTACAGCTGTTCGGGGGAAAGGGTAAAATGAATCTGGGGATCCGGGGAAGAGCTAATTAATAAGTTCCTACCATACTCACAAATACCAGTGGGGATTTCCAAGAAACTCAAGGAGGTGGGGGAAGGGTTTTCTGAGCAAAGAGTGTTGTTTACCGTTCCTGGAAAACATACCTCTTTGTCAACCAGAGGTGGCCATCTTTCTCACCTCTGGCCCTGGAAATCCCCTCACCCAGCTAAGGGGCTTCACTTCCCCACTCTAATTCTGACTGCTTGTACCTAATCCATGGAGCACTGTCCTACTGGCCCATGACTACTGGACCAGTGTCCTACCCACACAAGAGGGCAGCTGCCAGCTCTACTTTCCAGATGACACCAGATGGTCGAACCAGGGCCAGTCTGTGCATGTGAGGGTGGGGGGGGGGGTGGAATTACTCTTCTTGTCCCTATGTAACCTTTGAGCAGTTGACCATTTCACTTTCCTTCAAGATCCTGTTTCTGCTTCTATTTCCACCCAGAACTGGTTGTAGTTACAATGAGGCCATTTGCATGCTTGTCTTGTTAAGACTGACCATCCCAGGGGCTAAGTGATAAGGGGCTGGAGCAATGGGTAGGGCGTTTGCCTTGCACACAGCTGACCGGGTTCAACCTCTGGCATCCCATATGGTCCCCCAAGCACTGCCAGGAGTCATTCCTGAGTGCAGAGCCAGGAGTAACCCCTGATCATTGCCGGATGTGACCCAAAAAGAAAAAAAAAGACTGACCATCCCAGCATAAGCAGTCAAGGGGTGCCTGCAACCCCAGGCAGTTCTGGCCATGCTAAAGGGAATCGTGGTCTCAGAACCCCACATTCTTCGCTGGCCCAGGGTCGTTCATCAGAGGCTGACATCCTCTTCATGACTGGCTTGGGGCCAGCACAGTGAGTGGCTTATTTCTGTGGCATTACAGTCTGAATCCATATGCAAACCAGAGGGCTGTGTCTATAAATAAGATATTATAGTTAAATCAATATCGATTATTAGGAGTTAGTGTTATATTTAAAGCCATAAAACTGAATAAATATTATGGCAAAAGTCCTAAATCTCACAGGCAAAATCACTGAGCACGGTAGACACGCAGGAACCGTGGACCCCATTCCTGCCCCCAAAAAGGGCACTATAATGAGATGCCTGTACCAACAGGGGCCAGGAAGGGCAACTGGGGACAGAGGGGGTGATGGAGGCACCACTGCCATCTTATTGGCTTTGTTCTGGCCACATTACACACACTGAGGGTGCACTCAGCTGATTCTCGCTGGCATAGCCAAGTTAGGCACAAAAATGACCATCATATCCACCAAGTTTCTTTCCAAGCAAAGCTTTTATGGTGATTAAAAAGTATTTTACGTGTGGAAGTCAGAGTTTAGGTAAGACAGAAAATGGAACAGGGGGCTAACAATAGTCGAGGGTACTAATGCCAACCTAGAACTGAGCATTAAATAGAGGCAAAAGGATACAAATGACAACCTTTTAATGTATGTTCTGTAATCCATAGTCTGGAAGGGAAGGAAAAGAGAAAGAGAGAGAAAGGGAAAGAAATAAAGAACCTGCCATGGAGCAGGGCTGGGGAAGGGGAGGGAACCGGGATGTTGGTGGTGGGAGATGGGCACTGGTGGAGGGACGGGTGCTGAAACACTGTATGACCAAAACCCAAACATGAACTTTTTAATTGTATATCTTTTTTTATTTGTATATCTCACGGTGGTATAATAAAAATACTTAAAAAAAAATAAAAAAAAAAAAAAAAAGAAAAATGCCTAGCATAGAGTAGGATGGGGAGAGGGTGGAGGGAGGGAATTTGGAGACATTGGTGGGAAATAAATACTGATGATGGACCATTGTATGACTGAAACCCAATCATGAACAATTTTGTAACTATCTCACAGTGTTCAATTAAAATATTTTATTTTGACTTTCAAAAAAAAAAAAAAAAAAAAAAAATAAAAAAGTATTTTATGCATATTCTGGAATGGATATAAAAAGGCCAGGTAAACAAAAAGAAAATAAAATCTACCTAGAATCCTAGCTTCCCAGGGGAAAAAAATCCTGTTAGCATTTGGTATATTTTTCCTCTGTATGTTTCAATAGCGTTATAAGTCAGGCTATTTTTCATCTGGACAGATTATATTCTTTTTACTACAGAAATATTCTGAAAAGGACAACCCCCCAGGTGCTCAGCCACCAGGGCCACACCTAGCAAATGACGGGGACAGAGGGAACACGTGTGATTCTGGGCGTGTGGCTCAGAGCTTCATGCATGTTAGGTCACTTAAATGTCTTCCCAGTTCTCACTGCTAAAATATTCTTTTAGTTTTTCTGGTTTATGGTTTACGGGGAGAAACTCCCAGCAGTGCTTAGGGGTTATTCCTGGCTCTGGACTCAGGAGTGACCCCTAGCAGTACTCAGGCAACCATATGTGATAAGGGAATTCAAACCCAGATCAGCAGCTTGCAAGCCATTTCCCTTACTTCCTGTACTATCTCTGTGACTATATTTTCACATGCAAGCCATGTTCCTTACTTCCTGCACTATCTCTCTGCCCTATATTTTTCCTTATTTCCTGAACTAACTCTGCTCTGTATTTTCACCAATTCCTTAACACTGCATCTTGATTGTTTCCAATATTAATTCAATTCATTTTTTAGCTTTATTCACCTGTCTTGTGCTTAGGAGACATACCCTGTTTTTCCCAGTTGACTAAGAGGAAAGACACCTGTCCCAAAAAACTAAGGTCTATGTCCCAAGGACACAGAAAGATTCTGTGCCCTGGGCTGTAGTGTGTGCCCTGGTGTGCAGAGGGCAGAGGTGCAGACGGACTAGTCAGAGCAGCTCAGTCTGGAAAACTGAGTTCTCTTCATTAGAAAGCACCAGTTGGGAATAGTTGTCATGGCATAGAGTCAAGGCAGGAGGCCATGCGAACTGTCAACAGCTTACCGCCAACTATGCATGGGGCCATTTGGAGGTTCACCTCAATAGTGCCACTAATAGCCATGGCACCCGTGTCCGTGTCCTCTGCCATCTGCCCTTGCTGAAAATCGATTTCTCATCCCGTGCTTCTTGGGTCCTGGACTTCCCAAATTCCTTCCTTTCCCAGCCCCTCATATGCACTATTAGTTTTATTTTTTCCTGCCTAGTTGTGTCTCCACAACCATGACCACAGGGGCTTGTTGAATGAATAAACAAATAAGAATGAGACTACGTAGGCGCCATGGTCAATTCACGGCTGATTAGCTGACGCTAATAGGGACACTGGATGGGGCTCTGTGTGTAGCTCAAATGAAGTCTTGAGCATTTCCATCTTTGCAGCTGTGTGTTGTGACGCATTCCTGGTCCATGGGAATACATGAACATCAAGTCATAGGCACTTCCTAGAACTTTTTATTTGCACCTGGCATGAGCCAGTGGCATGAGCCTGGCTTTCATTATACCCCTCTCTGTCTCAGATCCCTCCGAGATTCTATATTAGGCATCACAAATCAGCCACCTTTGGTCAGATGCATTGTGCCACTGTGAAGGTGGAGGCAGTGGTCTCCTAACTGAGTTTGTTGCCAGACTTGAACAAGCAAGAGATTTCACATCTGAAACCAGTTTTCTTACTTAGAACCTCAGAAGCTTTGGAAACTCTATGTTCAATGTTCCACATGTTGATAATCTGGCGTTAAGCTGTGCTACATCAACCCCAACCTCCTCTCCACCCTCTGGAACATCAACTACACAGGTCCCCCCAAAAAAAAAAACACTTCATTTTTGACCTATCTTCTCCATGAAAACATTTCTACTGATGTCTGGATGAGGGTTCGTGATGTTCTTCCCTTGATTTGATTTTAGTGGAGTCATAAACAGCCTCAGGAAGAGGCATCTAGAGAATTCTATAAAATGACCCTCACCCATGAACTCAACTGCTCCTGCAAAGTTAAACCCAAACTCCTCTTTTCTTTTTTTTACCTCTAGATCTGCCATTCCAGCCAGCCCGGGTGGGGGAATTCTGACACCAGAATCTTCAACAAGAGAGAGAAAGAGAGAGAAGGAGGAGGAGGAGGAGGAGGAGGAGGAGGAGAGGAAGAAGAAGAAGAAGAAGAAGAAGAAGAAGAAGAGGAGGAGGAGGAGGAGGAGGAGGAAGGAGAAGAAGGAGGGAGAGGACGAGGAGGGAGGAGGAGGAGGAGTAAAAGTACCTGCTATAGAGGCAGGCGGGAGGGGGAATCTGGGGACATTGGTAGTGGAAAAATGGGCACTGGTGAAGGGATAGGTGCTAGAACACTGTATGACTAAAACCCAATCATGAACACCTTGGTAACTGCATATCTCACCGTGATATAATAAAATGTATGTAAAAATCATCAACACCCAAATTGGATCCCACGGTGCACCATGAAATTCGGACTTCTGAGTGACAGGCAGGGCATGGACAGGGCAGGAAGAGACATGTAGGTCTCCAGCTGGATGTCTCCCAGGAAAAAGAAACCTGGGAAGAAGGCAGGGAAGGAACCTGGGTTGGCTCATTCGTCCCATGGCTCAGGGGCATGATCAGTGCCCAACCATTGGCTCAAACCTGGGCAAGGCTGTGTCTAGGCAGGAATGGGTCAGAACCAGGGACGGGAAGGCAATGGAGTTCTTACCCAGAGACCTCTCTCCTCTGGTCCCTGGGTAAGGGAGGGGAATGTGGCTTGAGGAGACACCCTTCTCTCACCCCTACATCCAGCCACTTCCTTTCCAGACATTGTTCATCACCTTCTCCAAGTCACACCATCACAAAGGCCTCTGTCTCCCTGACTTCACACTTGACCTTACAGAACCCATCTCAACACAACAGCTACACTATAAATCACACTTAAAAGCATCCCTCCCTCCCTCAAATCTATATTCTCAGCAATGCACTATAATGCCCAGTATGGCTCAGCCTTTAGCTACCCCCTTGAAATGCATTTCCTAGTGACTTTCCCCAATGACAGTGACCTTTTGTATCCCTTAAACTCATGCTAGGAATTCCCTCTGGTAGGGACACTCACACATCGTTAGCTGGCTGCCCTTCTTGTTCTCCAGATCTGAGATCAAATGTCATCTTCTTGGGGAGTTTTTCAAGACCCCAGTCAAAAGGAGTCCACAATAGTCACTTTCCTGCACACCCCCAATTTTATTTTCTTCCAAAGACTAACATGATCTGAAAGCCTCTTCTTTAATTATGCCCTTCTTTGTCTTTGAGAGTCTTTCCTACTCAGGATCTAAATCCAGGAGGGATAAACCAGTATCTGGTTTGACTCTCCTTCCTCCAGTGAGCAGCACATAACCATACACAATGAAGAGTTGTTAAATTAGGTAAGTAGATAATTATTCAGGTGAGAGATAAAAGGAGCATGAACCAAGGCAGTTGTATTGATAGTAAAATGGAAAGAATAAATGTGAGAGGTATTTAATAGGCAAAACCAACAGGGCAAATTCTAAATAAAGAATGAGATAGAAGCCTTAGGCTTTAACAGCTTACTTGAAATAATTTATTCATATTGGTAATTTATAGATAGGAGGGGACAATCACAATTTCAGCATTGGAAAGTCAATTTCAAACATCTGTTTAAGTAAGGGGTATCCAGTTGTACACACATTTTGAAGTTCAGGAAGGGCGAAGCGACTGAGGTTTGGGGAACTAAGGAGCCACCAAGTAAGCGCCTAATCAGAGAGATGGCCTGACTCTGAGAGCAGTAAGAGGAGGATGTAGGAGTCAAATCCTGGCAGCCCAGAAGTTAAGACAGAAATTGAGACAAACTGCAGGGGCAGAAAATGATGCTGAGAAGCAGCAGCTGCAGAGTCTGGAGAAGAGTCTGGGAAAGGTTGCTGGGAAGAAGCATTTCAAGAAGAGAGTGGTCACATCTCGAAGACAAGAAAGATCCCAAACATACAGACTGGAAAGAAGAGAGTGGTCACATCTCAAAGACAAGAAAGATCCCAAATATACAGACTGGAAAGCACCATTTTTGCAACTGGGGGGAACTCTTAGGGGTCTCTTGAGGACCGTCTCACTAGTGAAGATTTTTGGGGACGACTGGATGAGAAGATGAATGAGCAGGAACTACAGAGAAACTCCTTCAAGCTATCTGGCTTCCAAAAAGAAGATCAAAGAGATGAGAGCAGCCTGGGAACTGGGGGTCACAGGATGGCTTTTACAGACTAGTGTCCTTAGTACCACTGACTGTGAGTTGAAATACCTGACAATATGGCTTTCATTCTTTTCTTTCCCAAAGCATTGCTAAATCCATGTGGCTCACTGAGAACAGAGGATTCTGGGTACTCAGCAACATTTGCAGCATGAATGAAGGTGAGAAACACCCAAGATAAAAGGATCTTGAGGGGCTGGAGAGATCATTCAAAAGACTAGAGAACATGCTTTGCATGTGGGAGGCCTGGGTTCAATTCCTAATACCACATGATCCCCTGAGTACCAGGATCAGCCTCCAAGCTCTAAGCTAAAAATAGCCCATGAATATTGCCAGGTATGAGCCCCAGAACCAAAAATAAATAAGAAAAGAAGGCCTTGAGCCAGGTACCAGATGCCCCCTCTCATATGGGAGGAAAGAGGAGCAAAGGGCTAAGAGCCAGGATAAGTGATGCAAAGAATAAAAAATCCCTGAAGTCTTCAATGGCGGGGATTGGGTGGGGTTGATGATGATCGGCTGATGCAGTTCTCTGCTTTAACACTCTTTGCATTCTTCTCCTGGCTCTGAAAGATAGTGCTGAACAGAACAACAGAAAATAATAACTAAAAGATACTAAAACTGTCTGTGAGTGGTGGTAGCAATTAACCCCATTTTAACCCTGGGCACTATGCATAATCCCCTGAGAACAGAGCCAACAGTAAGCCTACCAGGTGTGGCCTAAATAAATTGAAAGGAACAGAGAATAAGGGACCAGAGAGACAACAGCACAATCAGCTGGAAGATATACTTTGCATGGAGTAGGCTCAGATTCAATCCCTGTCACCACATGGTGTGTGCTCCCCTAAGTACCAGCAGGAGCAATCCCCAGTAGCCACAGAGCACCACCAGATGTGGTCTCAGAAAGACTAACAAAAGACCCAGAATACATAGTAAATGTTTATGCTTCATGAGCTATATCTGGTCTCTCTCAAAAGTACTCAGCTCTACTGCTATAACAAAACAACCATATACAACATATAACCAAAGGGACGTGATTGCTTTCAATAAAACTTTATTTACAAAACTGGGCCAAGGGCCATATTTCCAGTCAGTTGCAGTCAAACAAGGGATTCTAAGAAAAGGGGCCATGAGCTTTCCTCTCAGGTAGGAAAAATTAAGAGATTTCATGCATCCTGACCCGGGCTAGAGGTTTGACCACTCCTGGCTGCAAACTCACCAAGAAAGAAAAGCTCCCAACTCACAGAACAAGCAAATAATAAACGAGTTTTGAAAATAATTAAAATTGAAAATTGATTGTCTGGGCCAGAGCAGATTTATGCAAAGGGCCCATGCTCCATGGGGAGTAGAAGGAAGGTTTCTAAGCTCTGTGTTGAACAAGCTAAGCATTTTTTCAGATTATTCCCAGCATAATATGCCAAAGGAATAGGCTCCATTTATTATTTCCTTTAAAAAATCAATGGACTGAAACATTCCTCTAGACCTATAATATTTATTTCAATGTTCTGTCAATAAATATAACAAGGTTAGCTTTCTATCAGTTTAGTTGGAAGAATCATTTGAGGGAAGTTCTATTTGTTAAGCTCGATTACAGAATGCAATCAATAGGGAAAATTCCTGGTCACTATAGGCAAGAAATATAGAACTCTGAGGAGCCATCTCAGGAAGGAGATGGATGGCATGGCCCCTAATCTCTCCCCTCCTTCCTCCACAATGGGAAGGTGCAACATTGAGTCATGGAGTGTCAGGCTGGGTCAGTCCCCATCTGGTGCTGAGATGCTGATCTGGGGTCTTTCTGACCCCCAGAAAGAAAAAGGAGTTATTCTGAGTCCTGGAGTAATAGAGTCTAAATGAAAATGTAGGCATCTGAGTTCAGGTTTCTTCCGAGTCTTGAATTGTCCAGTTGACTCAACTTGGACAACAATATATAGAGAGTCATGGAAAAAAAATTGTTTCATCTCAGTGGAATAGACCTTTCCAAGGAGACTAGACCAGGTAGGAAGTCTAAGAAAAAATATTAGAAGAGTGGGACAAAAATTTGTCCTCTATGAGTTGGGGGTTCCCGAAGACTTGGAGATTAGGATGGAATGATAATCAGTGGGTAGGGCGCTTGCCTTGCACAAGTCAACCTGGGTTAGATCTAGATCCCTGGCATCCCACATGACTCCCACTCCCGAGCACGGGCAGGAGTAACTCCTGAGTGCAGAGCCAGGGAGTAACCCCTGAGTATCTCCAGCTGTGACCTAAAAAAGATAGATAGATAGATAGATAGATAGATAGATAGATAGATAGATAGATAGATAGATAGATAGATAGATAGATAGATAGATAGATAGATAGATAGATAGATAGATAGATAGATAGATAGATAGATAGATAGATAGATAGATAGATAGATAGATAGATAGATAGATAGATAGATAGATAGATAGATAGATAGATAGATAGATAGAGACAGAAACAGAGAGAGATAGAAAGATAGAGATAGAGGGATGGATGGATAGATAGATAGATAGATAGATAGATAGATAGATAGATAGATAGATAGATAGATAGATAGATAGATAGATAGATAGATAGATAGATAGATAGATAGATAGATAGATAGATAGATAGATAGATAGATAGATAGATAGATAGATAGATAGAGACAGAAACAGAGAGAGATAGAAAGATAGAGATAGAGGGATGGATGGATAGATAGATAGATAGATAGATAGATAGATAGATAGATAGATAGATAGATAGATAGATAGATAGATAGATAGATAGATAGATAGATAGATAGATAGATAGATAGATAGATAGATAGATAGATAGATAGATAGATAGATAGATAGATAGATAGATAGATAGAGACAGAAACAGAGAGAGATAGAAAGATAGAGATAGAGGGATGGATGGATAGATAGATAGATAGATAGATAGATAGATAGATAGATAGATAGATAGATAGATAGATAGATAGATAGATAGATAGATAGATAGATAGATAGATAGATAGATAGATAGATAGATAGATAGATAGATAGATAGATAGATAGAGACAGAAACAGAGAGAGATAGAAAGATAGAGATAGAGGGATGGATGGATAGATAGATAGATAGATAGATAGATAGATAGATAGATAGATAGATAGATAGATAGATAGATAGATAGATAGATAGATAGATAGATAGATAGATAGATAGATAGATAGATAGATAGATAGATAGATAGATAGATAGATAGATAGATAGATAGATAGATAGATAGATAGAGACAGAAACAGAGAGAGATAGAAAGATAGAGATAGAGGGATGGATGGATAGATAGATAGATAGATAGATAGATAGATAGATAGATAGATAGATAGATAGATAGATAGATAGATAGATAGATAGATAGATAGATAGATAGATAGATAGATAGATAGATAGATAGATAGATAGATAGATAGATAGATAGATAGATAGAGACAGAAACAGAGAGAGATAGAAAGATAGAGATAGAGGGATGGATGGATAGATAGATAGATAGATAGATAGATAGATAGATAGATAGATAGATAGATAGATAGATAGATAGATAGATAGATAGATAGATAGATAGATAGATAGATAGATAGATAGATAGATAGATAGATAGATAGATAGATAGATAGATAGATAGATAGATAGAGAGAGAGAGAGACAGACAGACAGACAGACAGACAGACAGACAGACAGACAGACAGACAGACAGACAGACAGACAGACAGACAGACAGACAGACAGACAGACAGACAGACAGACAGACAGATAGATAGATAGATAACAAGTAAATAAAATTAAAATAAGACTTGGAGACTTAGAAGAGGTGTCTCACATTTGACACCTATCCTCCAATATGCATGTGCATGTATACCATATGTGCGCTGGTGCACATGCACACGCCACGCACACACACACACACACACACACCTGTGAGTCTGGCATTTGTCAGTTGTGCTTGACTGAGCTGGGTGGACCCACTCGCCTACACCTAAACCTCAATGGATGAGTCATGGGAAACAGGGCATAGGGTCAAAAAACTTGTCAAGTTGCCTCAGTTCCACCATATTGTGAGTGATTGAATGACGTCATTTCAACTCTCCTACCTTGTCTTTCCTACATGTGAAATGGAAATAAAAATGATGACACCTTACTCATAAGGTAGAATGAATATGAGATACAAGTAACTGTCAGTATTCTTGGTTGGTAGTTTATTATAAATAGCATTTATCAAAGAACCTGCTATAGAGGCAGGCTATGGGAGGGGGAGAGGGAATCGGGAACATTGGTGGTGGGAAATGGGCACTGGTGGAGGGATGGGTGCTGGAACACTGTGTGACCCCCAAACATGAACAATTTTGTAATTGTATATCTCACGGTGGTACAATAAATTATTAATTTAAAAAATAGCATTTATCAAATGCTTTCTTTATATCACACATTGAATTGATACATGTTTTATCACATTTCATTCTTATGATAATACTGAAATCAATTATATGAATGTTTTCAGATTACATACATGTAAAATATACCTAGATTTCAAATAACTAGTCCAATATCACAAAGCTAGAAAGGGTAGAGTGACTATTTTAACCCAAGTTACCCAATTCCCAAGTCTTTACTTAAATCTGTACAATTTCTTTTCCACCCCACTCCAAACCCCATCACTGCCTCATTCATAAAATCCAGGTCCCAGATCTCATGTGGGTCTTTGACACACATTTCTAGGTCTCTACGGCCTTGGATATCCAAATAAGGCTTCAGTGAGTCAAGTGCTCTGTTCAAAGACATGCCTCATCAGTAAGAGATCTTGGATTTAAACTAACTTATCCATTCACTAGAAGACTAAAATATCCTAAACAGAAAGTAACATTACCACTCTGAAATCTTTGCTGGGGAAGTTTGGGCAAGATCATTTAACTAATGTCGTTGAACAAATATTTATTGAGTTACTAATACGCCAGGCATTATTTTAGGCTCTAGAAATACAAATGTAATCAACAGTCTGCTGAATATTGCCACCATCATACGGAATCCAACAACCACCACATCTAGTGTGGAAATTTGTTATAATCTCCCTGACTAGGCTCCCTTCTGGCCCTTCCAGTCCTTGTCTACACAGCCTACAGTAATCTTTCTAAATGCAAATTCGATATGCATTACCACTGCTTAAATTTTTTTCAATAGTTTTCAATGCACTTAAGGCTTTGTTTTATTCTGTGTAACCCCCACCCCAAAACTCTCCCCTAAAACTGACCTTGAGGCATAGATTTGGGTGATGATGGTCCCAAAGATCAAAATTAAAGTAGGGCATGGAGGAAGTTTACAGGGAAGTTGCAACATTCAAGACTTATTCCTCATTGCTCCTATTCCGAATAGAATTCCTATTTGTATACAAGTCTACCAATATGAGAAAACAAGTTGCTGAAAATCTTTGTTTTACAATCAACAGATTCCTTGCTGTCTGGTCCTCCACATGAATCAACATCAGACTGGGAGTTCAGTGCTGATCTCTGCTACTGATGGCTCATACACTGCAAAGCTCCTTTAGCTAAATCACTTTGGTGAGAGGGAGCCCCCCACTTGGGTCTATGCATCACCCACCACCATGCTATTCTTTATAATGAAGGATCCATGGTGGGGCCAGAGCGATAGCACAGCAGGTAGTGTGTTTGCCTTGCAAGTGGCCAAGCGGGTTCAATCCCTGGCATCCCATATGGTTCCCCAAGCACTGCCAGGAGTAACCCTGAGCAAAGAGCCAGGAGTTATCCCTGAGCATTGCCAGGTGTGATCCAAAAAAGAAAAAATAATGAATGATCCATGGTATATGGCTATGACCTAAAGAGAATGAATCTTCTTGCCTGTACCCTCAACAACAGCGCATAGCAACTACTGAGATCCCCAGTTACTTACCTTATACATGCCGCACATGTCTTAGTATTTTAGTGAAGACACTGTCCTCTGGGCCCTCCAGAAAACATAGCCAGCTGGTTCTTATAGTCTTGTGCCAGCTCTCTAAACTTTTGAATCATTTCTTCAGAACTATGCAAGGCAACTCACCGCTACACTGATGTACTGAAAGCCACAATCCTGCTCCAGCCTCAGAGAAACAAGCTAGCAGCATTAAGAAATGACTCCCTTAAAAGGCTCGGTCAGCCCCTGGCCAAGTCCCACATAGCTCCTAGGGATAGCTCACGCATGTGGGGAGGGAAGGGGGAACGCTGACCCAACTTAGAGCGGGATTTGAGCTCCTCCACCACTTCCCCACCTCCATGTTGGTAGGCATGGCTGAGAGCTCCCAGCCACCACAGCCAACAGCCGGAAAAGGGACACTCCAGACCCATAGCTGACTGTCAGTCGCATGACAATCTTAGACAATAATGGAAGTTTGGACCAGGTCCTTCCCAGGATCTTTCACATTTATACACTGTAATGATCATTCTAGCTGAAACAAACTGGTTATGGGAAATGGGGAATAATGTCACACTAGAACTCACTTCTGAATATGCACATAGAGACATCATAAACCGTTGATATCTGTAGGGCAAGCCACAAAGTGTAAGAGAAGAGAGAGAAATACAGGGTCAGACAGAGAGATAGAAAGAGAAAAGAAAATGTGCCTGCAATAGGGGCAGGCTGGGGTTGGGTGGTGGAGAGTGTTTGGATGTGGGTGGTGGAAATGGGGCACTGGTGGAGAGATGGGTGCTGGAACACTGTATGACAGAGACCCAATTATGAACATTTTGTTATTGTATATCTTGCAGTGGTATAATAAAAATTAGGGGAAAATATGAAATGACTCACAGTACCCATGCCAGACTTCAAATCCTAACTCCCAGAAAAGTATTCCTTCTCTCCCTGATCTAGATTCCTAGTCCCACCCACCCCAAGTCCAAAGCCTTCAGAATCTGCTTCGATATGTATTCCTCTGACTCCTCCCTGGTGCATGTGAACAAACAGGACAGCTCTTTTACTGCCTTCCTTCCTGGGGTTCTTGGGGGGCTCTGTACTCTGCTTGGCAGCAGAGAGAGGGCTACAAGTAGCCCCAAGAGCTACAAGAATGGAGGGAGTCTGGAACCCCTAATTGCCACGTGGAAGAATGTCATCTGGGACTGGGAACATCTATTTTGGAAGTGATAAATAATATTTTATTTAGCCAGGATTCTGAGATATGAAGGACTTACCTTTACTGATTGTTCTGTTTGACTACATCAATCCAGGACTTCAAATCCTGGATACATAGACCCAAGTCTCAGGAAGAGCAGGGAAATTTCTCTACAGCTACATGTAACCTAGTACCTTCTCATTTTCTGCTCCAGAATTAACTCCTTCCAGGATCATGGAAACTATGTCAATTTCTTCCTAGAGAAATCTTGTTCCTCCCAACACACACACACACACACACACACACACACACACGTAATACTATTCCAAAGGTCCAGTAAGACAATTAAACTTTTACCCAATACTAATCCATATCCCAATATCTGAGCTCTCAGGCTTTATATAACACACAGGTCTTCTCGGGTCCCACAGGTTCAGTAAGACTGTACTTAACCCAGTTTCTTGGGGTGGGGGGTTGGTTGTGATTTAGTTGGATGTAGCCAAGCAGCACAAATGCTGGCTGACTTTGACCGAGAATGTGGAAAGATAGGTCTACAGCTGAATCTAAAGAAAACTATGTTTATGAAAAAATGAACTAGTTCCAGAGGCCCCATTCACTTTCAATGGAACAAACATCTCTGAATGCAGCAGTTATGTGTACCTAGGTCAAGAAGTCAACATGATGAATGACCTAAAACCTGAGCTACACAGGAGGAAAAGAGCGGCATGGAATGCCTTCAAAGGCATCGAAGAAATAGCTAAAAGGACAAAGAACCTCCGGCTCCGGGCACATCTCTTCGACTCCACCATTCTCCCCGCATTAACATATGCCTCAGAGACCTGGGCCCTACGAAAAGCAGGATGAGAATGCTATTCAGGTCTCCCAGAGAGGAATCGAAAGAGCTATGCTTGGAATATCACGCCTAACTCAAGTGAGAGAAGGAATCTGGAGTTCTGACCTCCGTCGCTATTCCAGAATCAGGGACACTGTCCCATTTGCCAAGGCATCAAAAAATCAGATGGGCTGGACATGTAATGCGATATGAAGACAACCACTGGACTAGAGCCGTTACCGACTGGATCCCACGGGATGTCAAAAGATCACGTGGCTGCCCACCTACAAGATGGTCAGACTTCCTTGTCAAGACCCTGAAGGAACGGTTTGAGGCTCTTCATATTACTGAATCAACCAGATGCCATTGGGCTACATTGGCACATGACAGGGTCCAATGGAAATGTTACTGGCGCCCGCCGAGCAAATCGATGAATAACAGGATTCAAGTGATCAAGTGATCAAGTGAAGTTTGTGCAAGGGTACGCACGCACATGCACACACATGTGGGTGGGCATGGGGGTGGTACTGTCTAAGATAAATCCCATAGCCTCACAAATACTAGATATTCACTGTAGCATTGAACCACAATACTATTTTCAGACTAGTTTCTTTCTAAAATTCTCATCAACTCTTTAAAAACTATCATCCATGTTCATCGTGCCCCAACACAAATCCATAAAGTTAGTTTTGAATCAAAGGGGAGGAAAGAACAAGATATAATGAAAAATAAGAAAGAGGAAGAGAAGGGCCGGAGTGATAGCACAGTGGGTAGGACGTTGGCCTTTGCACGCGGCTGACCAAGGTTTGATCCCTGGCATTCCATATTGTCCCCTGAGCACCACCAGGAGTAATTCCTGAGCGAAGAGCCAGGAGTAACCCCTAGCATCGCTGGGTGTGGCCCAAAAAAAGCAAAATAAAATACTAATAATAAAGAGGAGGAAAGAGTAGAGAATTGCTTGTAAACTATATCACCATCTAGCTATATCCCATAAATTAATATTTTAGAAGAAATATTCTGGTGGGATTTTTTTTTCAGAGTCAAAGTCAAGAAGTAGCATTATATCTGAAAAAAAAGAACTCATACCTAGCATCTAGAGAACAGAGTCTGCACCTGATTTAGCCATTCACTCACCCTTACTCCTTTCTACTCACTGAATCTTAGCTTTGCATTCAGAGAAAATCCTGGCCTCCACCACTACACCAGTCAGAATAATCAGTAGAGACAATAGCCATATGAGACAGAAATGGAGGTGCCATCACCAATATCAAAGTCACCACCACTATATTGCTATCATTTTTGGCACTCACACGTAACAAATACATATTATGCATATTGTGTGCTGGGAATATTGGAATAACAAGAAAGGTACAATCCCAGATTTCCTAGACCTTACATTCTAATGGAAGAAACAAGTCTTCAATAGATATTAAAAACAAGTTGATATATAATTACAAACTAACAGAATATTATTAACCCAGTTTGTGAGTACAAATAAAGAATAAGTTGGGTTAAATACTTATCTGAGGATATAACATTTACTGACGTCTGAATCAAGAGCAGGGGTAAACCAGGCCCTAAAGAGAGGCTGGGGAAAGAACTTTCCAAGCAGACAGTATTACAGGTGATGAGGCTGTGGGGGATTGGGAGGGGGAGAAAATTGGTGGAAGAGAAAGACTAGCATGGAGGATTCCCACAGGCCAAGTGGGAAGACTTGCTAGGAAATGAAGCTGAGAGGCAGGAAGGGCCCATGAAAGATTATGGCCTTCCTGGTTAAACCAACCAATGGGAGGCCCATGAAGGGATTTAGACAAGGGAATTAACCAGCTGGGTGTCTGGAAGGCCTCATTTTGGTGGCAGACAACCGATTGATGGCAACAAGACTAAAAACAAAAAAGATAATTGAGGAGCCCTTCAGAGCAAGCAGGCAAGAGAAGATGGAGGCTTCATCTGCGGGTGTAAAATCAGCAGGACTTGGGTGATGGGTGGAAAATGGGCTAAGAGCAGCTGCTCCTGACATCTTGTACTCTCCGCAACTCATGAAATTTGCAAGATCCTTTTGGTTTTGAACAATGGAATCTCATTTTACAGAGGGGTTAGATTTTTGAAGTCTGTGCATAAGACCAGAATTGTATACCGTCAAAAAGTACCCTTGAAAATTTTAAACCACTCATAAAGGCCAGTATCCATGGGTTCGTTACACAGTCATGAACAGAAATTTTTAGGCACACTAAAGTTAGAGAGGCGCTGAACTAGAATAAAGAAAGTCACAGAAGGAAAGTCCATATGCAAATGTCTGGGCATTCAAATCACTCTGCTTTTAAGACAACTATTCAAATCCCTAGCAGTGAGGGCTTGAGAGAAAGTTTTGAGAGAGGAGGAGTACATATGGAGGCGGGAGTAGGAATCTTTAAACTTTCCTACTTTGCTGAACATTCCCATCCATTGAATATTAAGTCTTCACAACTCTAAATCATACCAATATGTCAGTCCCCTTCTTAGGAGGCCAATACGTAGGAAACCCACCCTACCGTCTGCACCCATCTTTATGCCCTCCTGATTGCAAGTGAGTTCTTTCCCCCAAAGTCCATCTCTATCCAGGTCCCTATCTACCTAAACGCTAAGAGGAACCCAGTTGTGATCAAGCAAAACCCCTTAACTCAGCCCAGATACCATGTGTGTATAACAAACAACCCCTTAACCCTAATGGCCTCAGACAGTACAGATTATTCTTCACTCACAACACTTGCATATCCTGGGTTTGGTGGGGCTCCGCTCCACATCTCTTCTCCCAACTAAGGAATCAGACAGGGTTTCCTACGATGCCAGTCCCCAAGGCACAGAGAGCTCTGGAGAGAACTCCACACAGCAATTAAGTGCCCAGACATGGCACAAGTCGCCTTCCATTCACAACTCATTGGCCAGAACGAATCACCAGACTTCACCCAACCACAAGAGGGCCAAGAAGTGCAATTGTTCCATGTGTTCAGCAGGTGCAGAGCCAGAAATATTTGACAAACAGCACTAATGACTTCCACATGCTCTAAATGTACAATGACAAGAGACAAGAGAAATGAGCTTTAATTATTAAGTCTGTGTTTGGATCCCAGGTCCTGTGCAACCATGTGGCTGAAAAATATGTGCCCCACTCATGCCTCAGGGGGCAGGCTCTGCACCCGTATAGATTACCACATGGAGCCGTTATCTGAAAATTAAAGTATTGTTCCAATAGAGGCAGCTGACAGTGCAAGGCTCAGCTTTCTACCATCTCCCTAGACTCCATAAAGACCTAACACAGCATGAAGGGTATGGCCTGGAGTTCACGCCAGCACCAAAAAATCTAACGGCTCCTGAAAGTGCCTGGGATAGGGCAATGGGTCCCCCAGTTGAATCCAGCCCTCATGAGCTTCCAGCAAATGATTGTTGTACCTTGTAGTAGGTAGTTTCCAAATATTGTCTTTAAGCCACCCCTCTGGCTCCAGGACACAAGTGATGCTCTTCCCACCAACAGGCAGGGTCTATGTATCCTCCCCTTGAACCTGGTGTCTAGCTGTGAGCAGCAGAATGCAGGAAGAGTGGCTCTTGACATCTTCTAAACCTAAGTCTTCCAAATGACAGCTGTATTCAGTTCTTTCCTCCAGGACCCTGATGCCCACAGAGCCTCTGCTGCAAGGGAGTGTAAGCTAAGCTTGTCGGTGATGAGAAGTCCAGAGGATGACACCCTGGGGAGGGGTGACAGTCCAGGCTGAGCAGAGCTCCCCACAGTGCAGACACAGCAAAGCTGCCCCCATAAGGCCAGTCAGTTCATCAGAACATCATGAGAGAGAAGGCAACCATTTTTCAGGGCCCCTACAAATCAGGGTGATTTGTGATCCAGAACCAGATAAGTGAAAAGAAGCAACTCAGCAATTTGTACAAGTGCAATTCTGGGGAGAAAGTTAAGAACTCCTTAACTGTGCTTTAGGTTGGCTTCTCTGGAAACAGACTGTGAAAGAGAATATTGTGAGGTTCAGTGTGGGTGATAGGGTGGAGAAAAATGTGAAGAGCTCCACAATGATGGTGCAGCTTAGACTAATCTTGATAAGCTCAAGGGGAAAGGAAGTTGAACTGTATCCTTACCCCATGGAGACCGTTGACGGGGGTCTCTGGATCATCCCCTCATAGTCATAGGTTGGCTCCAGCAAGGCTCATACATCAAGGCAATGTTGCTCTCTGCAGTGCCCAAGAGTACAGTCCCAGGAAAGGATATAGCTGTGAGTTCTTGGAGCCAGGACAGAGAATCCATGGGGAGAATGCAATATCACACATAGGAAGTGATCGTGGCACTTGAACAGGGACAGAAGTGTGTGTGTGTGTGTGTGTGTGGGGGGAATAAAGTGAGATTTTTCCAGACCCAGGAAATCCCTCAAAGTCCCAAATATAGGAAGACAGATGACAAAGAGAAGAATCCATGCAAAGAGAAGAATCCATGGAGAAAGGGGGTAAGGGGACCAAGGTGGAGCAGCAGCCGGTGACAACGTGCAGCTTTCCCCAGGGGCACGAAGACCTGGGCAATGTTCTCAGCAGGCTTGAGGCAGGGTGAGATCTGTTCTGAAAGGCTTCTCTGGTGGCAACGCAATGGTAGAGGCTAGAGGAGAAAGACACCCAGGGATGCAGGAGAGAAACGAGGCTCAACTCCAGGTTCCCACAGTCCTGAAGCTAACTTCAACTTATCTTCAGTGGGGCTGCAGGAGGAGTGGGGTCCAGAGAGACCCTGGTGCAGAACATCTTGCCAGGGAGACGCCTCTGCACACCGCCGAGCACAGTGCAACCTTTAGCAGGAAGTAGAAGACACAACTAGAGGGCTCAGAGCAGCCTCGGAGATCCAAACGCAGCCTTCCAGGTCCTCATCCCAGGGTGACGACTCCACTTCCCCTCCATCAACACCAGCCAAGGCAGTGTCACCTGGCTATGTGGAGAATTCCATTTTCTCTGGGAATCTGATCCTCTTGTCATTAATTCCTGGACCAAACCAGTGTTTTTTTCTGCCCTCCAGCTGCAGAAGAAAGTCTCTCCTCTATCAGGAAGGGAGGCCTCTGGTTCTCTCACTTCACCTTTTATTGGTGATTAATCACCCTCAGCCTCTCATTGTCTTTTTTTCCAATGCAGCGAGAGCCCCCAGCAAAATCATCTCATTCCATTACCTTTATAATTACTCCTTCCTGAGTCTCTCAGCCTACTCCCACTGCAATCCCTCGGACCAATATACCCACCCCAGATACCACTGGTGAAAATTGAAAGAGTTGCTCACCAGGGGTTTGTTGGGAGAGCTATCAGTCCTCCTACCCACCACCAGTGAGAGGGTTCATATTACCAACTGGACAGCGGGAGGCTGTGGCTCCACAATCCCATCTGAGAGCTGGTTTCCTAGGAACCACTCCCAGCACCAAATCTAGTAGAATAGGTCAGGCTCCCTGGAAACACGGACATGGAGATTTGCGCACAGATGGCTTCTTGGAGGGTAATTGTGGTAACAACACCTATATATGAGGGAGGGTAGCAGGCCTGGGCAGAGGAAGAGTGAATTCTAATGCATTTGCAAAGAGTCAATTGTGAATCCCATGGAAAGTTCTCAAGTAGGGATGGTGCTTTGAGATCTCCCCAAAATAAGGCGAGAGGAATCAGTCTGTCCTTGAATGCAAACTGCCTCCAGAGACGGTGATGGCTTGGGAAGGTTCCTGTGGCCAGTTATTGGGAAGACCTTCAGCTCAATGCTGCTGCCACTAATGTTTTCAAGGACTGAGAATATCAGTATCTCACTACCAAATGGGATGGGTATTTGGGAACCTGCCACAGAGCCCACTGGGGCCACAACATCGTATGAGAAAACTCAAGATGCAAAGGGTGGTCAGCTAAAGTGGTGGCTCGACTCCAGTAAACAGCAGATTTGGTCTCACGTAGATCACAGGAAGTGGGGATGTGTGTTGACTCAGGGGCACAGAGAGACACCCAGGCAGGAGGCAGGTGAGCAGCTGGGCTGATGAGCCCTTGACCTCTCCAGGCCCAGCCTTCTGGTTTGTTTTCTGGGCTTCACATCCTGTAAGCAGAGAGCACTGGGCTTAGAAAAGCAGCCCTGACTCCGTACACGCTTAAGGCACACCAGGATCTCCTGACTCAGGGATTCCACGCTTCTACTCAGGTGCAGACCTCTGTCCTCATCAGCCACAGAGCACTGAGTGCTACACCTCTGACTTGCAGAAACAGCCCCCACGACCCCGGAAGCCTGACTGGAGACAATGCAGGGTCTCAACTTTCTGAGAAGGGAGCAGAGAAGCAGCGGGGACTGAAACCCTCTGGGTGCTGTGTGGACATGGGCAGAGCAAGCACATCTGTTCGGAGATCACTGCAGCTGCGCCCCACTCCAGCTGATGGCAGAGGAGAGGGTAAAGATATCTGATTGGGGCCAGAACAACAGCACAGCGGGAGGGCATTTGCCTTGCATGAGGCTGACCCAGGTTGGATCCCCAGCATCCCATATGGTCCCCTGAGCACTGCCAGGAGTAATTCCTAAGTGTAGAGCCAGGAGCAACTCCTGAACAGTGCTGGGTATGACCCAAAAAAGCAGAGAGAGAGAGAGAGAGAGAGAGAGAGAGATCCGATTAGAAAGGTGCTACTGAAACCCATCCAGCAAGAATTTGAAGATTTGAAGATGGACTGACTGGGGTGTAGGGAGAGAAGGAAAGAGAAAGCAGAAAAAAACGATCCCAGGTTTTCTTCTCTCGAGCAATGGAAGAAAGAGCTTGCCCAGAGCTGACAAGGGAGGGAGCACAGGCGAGCAGGTTTGGGAGAAAGGGAATCCTGCTTAGGGAGTGTTGTTACAACCCCCCCAGAATGAGTATCCAGCAGAGCTCTGTGACATTGTACAACCCAACTGAGCAAGATAGAAGGGGCCGGGACACCGTGGAAACAGGGACACACGGGTCCCATGGCTCCAGTCCTGCCTCTATAGTCCCATCATTGTCATTCCAAGATCCACTCCAAGTTCCAACAACAACCTAATTATGGGGCCCACAGCAAAGAAGCCTGCGTGAGGGTGGAGCAGAGCAGAACTGTGCATGTGCACAATCACACAAACACCTGCAAGGAGGAGCGGAGTCCACGCAGACAGAGCAGCCTCAGGTGGCGCTGAGAGTGAGCAGGAGTGAGCTGCGTGGTGTACAACGTCCTCTGCTATATTCTTCTGGACTGCGCATGACTGTGCATACTTCCCACACTGTGCTCTGGACTGTGTGTGGCGTGTGCACACTTCCCCACTGTGTGCTCGGAACTGTGTGAGTATGTACACACTTCCTCATTGTGTGCTCTGGACTGTGTGTGCACACTTCCCTGCTGTGTGCTCTGGACTGTGTGAGTCTGAGCACACTTCCCCACTGTATGCTCTGAACTGTGTATGTGAGTGTGTGCACACTTTCCCACTGTGTGCTCTGAACTGTGTGTGCACACTTCCCCATTGTGTGCTCTGAATTGTGTGACTGCATGCACACTTCCCCATTGTGTGCTCTGAACTGTGTGAGTGAGTGTGTGCACACTTCACCTTTGTGCACTCTGAACTGCATGTGAGTGTGTGCACACTTCCCCCACTGTATACTCTGTACTGTGTGAGTGTGTGCACACTTCCCATTGTGTGCTATGAATTGTGTGAGTGTGTGCACACTTCACCACTGTATGCTCTGGACTGTGTGAATGTGTGCATACTTCCTCACTCTGTGCTCTGAACTCTGTGTGTGCACACGTCCCCGCTGTATGCTCTGGACTGTGTGAGTATGTGCACACTTCCCTGATGTGTGCTCAGGACTATGTGTGCCTTGAGTACTGAGTCCTGCATACTGCTTTCACTGTAGTGTTCACGATGATGCTCTGGACTGTGTGTGCACAGGCACATGTGAGGGATTCTTTGTGTGTGTGATCCCAGGAGTGTGTGTGTGAGCACTTGTGTATGCATGCTTCAGATTTGACATGTGCATATGTGATATGGGCACATGCCTGTAAGAGTATGTGTGAATGTGAGTGTGACAGTGACCCTGGCTAGGGCACAGGCTGCTGTGTCAGGACGCTGCTCTCGCTGTGGAATGTGCAGAATAAACAATAGCTGCTTTGACTGGTAACAGAGTGAGCATCGGGTCTCCAGGAAGCCAAAGGTAGAAAGCCACTGTCTGAGCTACCACCGTGAGCCACCAGGGCCCCAGCAGACCTGCGCTGACCACTCCAGGATGGGGGGTCCCTGCAGCTCCTCCAGTCCATGCCCCTTGCTCTCCAGGGCTGCTTTCAGTCTGGGCTGAGAGAACTGCCCACACAAATGGGGGACAGTTAACTCTCCATTTGCCATCAAACATAATCAGGAGATCTGTGCGCAGCCCGCACTCTGGTTAGTAAGTGATTCCGCAGAACAACAGATAAAAGCCTGGCACTAAAGTGCAGCCAGAGAAGATGCGTAATTGGGATGAAAGAATCCTTAAATCTACTTTTAACTGGAGAGACTTAAATGACAATTAATAGTTCCCTTGAAAAAGGCAAGAGGGCAAATAGAGGAATTCCAAGGTCTTGAGCTCAGAGCCCCGGGCATGTTCCCTGCTGGCCCCAAGTTCTGCAGCACACAGAGCAGGAGTCCTCAGCAGAGAGGGGAGCTCGGGGGCGACAGAGGAGCTCAAGCAGGGGCTCAGGCAGAGTGGGGTGGGGGGAGCGCGGCGGTTGCTCCAGGCCCACCAGTTCCTAACAGGGTCCTCTAATAGCCCAGACCTTTGCCGGGCCCTGCCCACTCCATGGAATCCCAGGGATGCTGCCAACACCAAAACTCATTGTTCCCACTCGAGCAGATGGAAAAACCAGGAGCCATACCTGCCTGGAGCTCCCTACCTCCATCTCCAAGTAAGAGGGACCGGGGCACTCATC
Organism: Cryptotis parvus; assembly: GCA_021461705.1. Classification (NCBI taxonomy): domain Eukaryota; kingdom Metazoa; phylum Chordata; class Mammalia; order Eulipotyphla; family Soricidae; genus Cryptotis; species Cryptotis parvus. The sequence continues at coordinate 120,092 of JAJIBD010031211.1, read as the reverse complement.
CGTCTTTGAACTCATCCCAGAGATGGGGAGCAAGCAGGGCCAACTCCAGAACCCAGGCTCCGGGACCCCCTTTCCTCAGCCCCTGGCCAATGTGCCCAGAGCTCTCTGAGGGGGTGGGCCGGCCTCTGCTTCTTTGAAAGAGCCACAAAGCCCCTTCTCCCCTGTACCTGCTCCCTGATTCCAGAAGGCTGACAGTCCTCCCCCAGGGAGCTCCTGTTCTGTCCCTCCTTTTCTGCTCCCTTCTTTCCTCATGTGCTCCAGCTCTTCCTCTGTCAGAAACTTCCCTAAGCTTCTCAGGTGAGGGAAGTGAGAATCGGCCAAAGTCAAATCTGAATGGGAAAATGAGCCAGCTGCCCTCAGGAAAGAGGGGCCCTAGGACACCAGGAGTGAGAGGGAGCCCCCGAGCTCAGCTGGAGCGGCACCTCGTGTGTGGTGAGAACCTGGAGGTCCCTCTGCGAGCTCCTGGTGGCGGCTGCCCAACACACCCTTCATCGCTCTGGAATGTTCTCGTGGCTGGCCCATCTCAGTGCCCCCAGCTCGCTGCAGCAAGTGTGGCTGCCCGCACTTGGCCCTGCAAAGCCAGGAAAATTCCATGAAACACTTTTTCTCCCAGACTGCCAAAGGCTGGGAACACCTCCGTGCCCGTGCATGTGTGCAAGCGAGTGTGCTCAGGCCACCCCCTGCACCTGGAGAGTTTGCAGACACCTGCCTGCTCGCATGCATAGGCATATGTGTGCAGTGTGTGTGTGTGTGTGTGCAGTGTGTGTGCAGTGTGTGTGTGTGCAGTGTGTGTGTGTGCAGTGTGTGTGTGCAGTGTGTGTGCAGTGTGTGTGCAGTGTGTGTGTGTGTGTGTGTGTGTGCTGGCACGCACGCATGCATGCTCCGAGCATGAGTCGGTTTCCAGGAACGCAGCGGTTCCACTGGGGGCCTGTGTAGCCCAGCCTTATTTATAGCTCTCCTCTGTCTGGTTCGTTTCCTCTAACTTCCCTGCAGAATGATATGAATGAAAATGACACTATTGACTATCTTGGTAACCATAAAAGACCTTATAGAAATAAGATTTTTATAGTTTGTGGACTGGGAGAATCAAAAAGACTAAGAGTTATGGACTCGGAGGGTAGGAGAGAATCAAGCTGAGCCAGTAGGAGAGGTCCCCATGGTGGGTCGTCCGTGGGTTCTTTAAAGCAAACTCATATAAATAAAGTGATTGTCTTGAAAGAGTTATGAGGGCCCTGAAGCTGGTGGGCGATATCTCCGTGGCCTCAGCGGCGGGAGGCGGGCACGCCGCCTGCCTGGAAGGCGCCCTTCTCTTTATCTGAGTTTCCACTGTTCGCCTCCCTGGAGAGGTGAAAGGGGCCACAGCGGAACAATGGCTGCCTTCCCTGACTCAGAGCTACAACACTGGCAGCCTGGGAGAAGAGCTTGGGTGTCCTCCCCCAACACACACCAGCCTGGGGGGCTCCCTATAGGGGGAGTGAGTACAGGCTAGCTCTGGTTCCACAGTCCCCACCTCCTGAGCACTCCAGCCCTGCAGGGTCATTCACAAACCGTCCACAGGCAGAAACAGCAGCGCCAGCAGCAGCACGAGGGACTGTGCAGGGAGAGTCTGGGTTTGAGCAGGTTCTTGGTTGCAAAATCCAAGCCCCCTCCATGAACCTCACCAGCATCTCTCCAGCTCCGTCCCCCAGGCACTTTCAGAGAGGACCCAGATTCCAGCCTGTTCTCCAGGAGTACTGTGTGTGTGTCTGTGTCTGTGTCTGTGTCTGTGTGTCTGTGTGTCTTGCGCAGAAGGCAAGCGTGGACACTGTACACTGACATGGAGGTTTTCAGGTCTACAGGACAAAGGGCTACGTCCAAACGTGCTGATGTAACTCCTGATACTATCTGCTCAACATGAGGCACCCAGAGCCCAATCAGCTCATCCCAGCTCCCAGCACACAGGCAGGGCTATGCTGCTGCAGGTGTCAAAGGCTGGATGGGACCAATGGTCTAGAGGCAAGTGGCAGTGGGGCATGGACAACTTCTGTCTCGGGGGTCAGAGAACGTTGCTCAGGAGACATTTCTGCTGAGTCTGGGAGAAAAGGACCGGCAGAAGCTCACTCGAAAGGAAAAAAGCAATGCAGGCAGAAGGGACAGAGGTGAGAACAGCAGGGAAGCAGCTTGGATGACCAGAAGGAAGCTGGCTGCAGGGCCCAAGGAGTCTGACCAGTCACGTGAGCTGAGCCTGGAGACCCCACTCCCCACCCCATTCACTTCCATGGGCAACAGAGCGGCAGGATGGGTATGGAGGGGTAGACCCAGGGTTTAGAAAGGTCACGGGGGAGCACAGAGGTCAGGAAGAAGGGGTGACCGCCACGGGGATCAATGGCGGACATTGGAGAGCAGCGCCAGAGGGAGCAGTCCAGAGGCAGGCTGGTCCCCAGCTTTGCCTCTGAAGACTATTCCCAAGCTGTGAGTGGATTTTCAGACAGAGAGAGTGTGGCACACCGAGCACCAGAGTCCACGGCCCAGCTGCTGGCCCCTCTCCCTCTACATTATCCCCTGCCGTTCCAGCCACCCCCTCGGCCCCGACTAGTCCCACACGTCCCCGTGAAAGGGGGCATTTCTGGAACCCAGACCAAAGACTGCTCAGGCTGCCCCTCGCCGCAGCCACCAGGCCTAAGAGGTCACCCTGCCTCCTCTCCCCGCTCCATAGGTGAAGGTCAGGAGCGGCGCATGTCAGCGCCTGGCTCCCCTGTCCGCAGCATCGATTACTCTCCTTCCTGACCTTTCCAGAGACACCCCCTGAATTCCAGGCTCAGGCATTACAGAGCCCACAGCCCCTGCTGGCTGGCCAGGAGAGTCTGGGGAGAGCAGCCCCCCACCCCGCCTGGCACAGTCCCTCCCTCCCTCCGGAGTGGGGCCAAGCCACCACCACCATCTTCCTTCCGCTGGCCTGAGCCTGTCTGCATCGAGGCAAGTGGAGCAGGGCTCGATTCACATGGACTCGAGCTGCGAGCAGCGAGGCGAGTTTATGGTTCTTGATTACACCCAGCAGGGAGGCCTTCTTAGTGATGAGAGAGAAAAATATTCAACAACCTGTCTTTGCAATGTGCTGATCTCTGGGAGGGGGTGGGGGAGCGGGAGGCGGGGAGGGGCGCAGAGAGCGAGCATGCTTTATGATTTATGAGAAAGGAAAAGGGTTCTTGTTTAATCCAGGGCTCCCCAAAACAGCCCCATGCCTCCTCTTTCTATGCTATTGCCTTCATATAACTTCAAGACAAAAGGACCCCATCCCTTTGGGGGCCTCCATGACTTGGTGAGAGGCGCAGGAGAAAGTGATCCTGGGGAAACACCCTGAGCATTTTCTCAAAGCTGGGGAGCAGAGGCTGGACAGAGCCGCCTCTCAGAGCCCCCTGCCCCTTCACAACCTTTCCCAACTATGCTTTGGACTCAAACTGCAAATACCCATGGCCTGACTCCCACAGAGAGTGCTAATGAACACCCAAGCATTGGGATGGCACTGATCTTTCTAGGGGACAATCAGCGCTCCCACCACCCCTCACCAGGCCTCGAGAACCACCAGCACCAGTTGTTGTGGCCAAACAGGAGAGGGAATATGGCTGGTTCCATGGAGAGGGAATATGGTTGGTTCACAGGCAGGGCACAGGCCAGCTCGGCTACTCTCTGCTCTGGGGCTCTTTCCAAAACTCGTCCTTGGTTTTATTTTTCGCTCTGTCGCCTTTTCAGTCAAAAAATTTATTTCACCAAGTTTTTATTTTCTTTTGCTGCCACTGATGACTGCAGCCTATGGAGTTTTATTAACATGCTATCGGCAGTGCGTACCACCAGTGGCTCACACTCAAATGTGATTTGTTAACACAACTGCTGCACTGGTGTCACTAAGTGTTAAACAATTCCTTCTTTCCAGAGAGAGACTGGAACCAGAGGAATCGTGCTTTTGATTCCTATATAAATCACCTATAAGAGAGAAATAAGACTTCTCCTTCCGCCTAACTTCATTATCAAAGAGAACATAATCCCCCCACCCCAAGAATAAGACACAACATGTTTTCATTCTCTTACACCGTTTTTTATCCCTCCTGGTTTTAAAGGGCACTACGTAATCAACCAGGAGGTGGGCTGCTGGGGAAGGGAGACGCATTTTAGGAGACTACAGTTTGGGGGGCTTCTTCATAATTCATGACTTTCTCTGGACCTGATCATATCTCTCAAAGGAGAACCGCCAAGGGACTGGGGAGGGCAGCCCTTGGTTTCTGCAGACACCACAAATTCTTCCTTCCCAAAGGCATCAGAAAGGAGCCGGGAGTAGGTTGGCTCCTCCTTCTTCCTCCCCTTCCAGTTCTCTCTCTGCCCTTCCTGACCCCTGAGAGCATCCAGCTAAGCGTCCCACCACCTCTCCTGCAGCCTCAGTCTTCCTGCTTGGGGAACCAGGAGTAAAAAGGCACCCCCTTGTCATAAATAACAGAATTCCAAACTCCAGTCTGGGTCCCGGGATGCTAGTGGTGGGGGGGTGGCCCAGAGGGGAGAGGCTTGGATGGAAGCCAAGCCCACCCAGGGCAGAGGAAAGGGGAAGAAGGGAATCTTGCCAGATCTTAAGAGTCTGCAAGTTTAGTATCTGCTGGGCACAGAATGGCAGGGTCAGCACTAGACATCTGGCCCACCCTAAAGTAGGTTCAGTCAGCAAAAGAGGTTGTCCAGGCTGCCAGGGGCCCCACCCAGGGGCCTCTTATTCCGGCTTTCCCTTCCCTGAGCTGAAGCTCACGGTTACAGGAAACCCCACTCTCAGCCACCAGCTCTGGCCCCTGGCTCCTTGCAGCTTGGTTCTCAAGGAAGGGGAAGGCGGGCAGCGGCACAGCGACCAGGCCCTGAGCTGGGAAAACTTTGCAATGAAAGTTAATCCACTGAAGACTCGCCCAAAATAAGCGCACTGCCTAATGTGCCGGGAACTGCCGGTCGCAAGGCCAGACTGTCTGCGGATGTCTGTGCCTCTCCTCTCCGCCCCGAGCCTGCATTTAGCGCCAGCGAGGGAGTCTGGGCTGGAGCTCTGCTTTCACACCGACTCGAGCCGTGAGTTTATGGATCTTGATTGCACCCAGCAGGGAATCCTTTTTAGTGATGAGAGAAAAAATATTCAACAACCTGTCTTTGCATTGGGTGTGTTGGACACACTTCCCTGCTTCGGAATCAGACATATGCAAGTTGTGGGAGTAGATCGGCTGTCAGCAGGCCAGAAACACCCTCCTCCTCACTGCGTCCCGGGAAGGGGGTGGGGAGCCCAAAGGGGGCGGTGGCCGGCCCCAGCTCAGGGAGGGAAGAGGGAGCTGCAGCGCCTCCTCCCCAGCGGCTCCCCCTTGGCCTTCCTCCTGCCTCCTCCTCCCCAGCCTAGCCTTCCGCCTCCCGGGGCACACTGCGGTGGGCGCCTGGAGCCGTCCTGCGGGAGCAGCTCCCGCGTGGGGCCTGCTGGACAGCACGCCCGGTGGAATATTGTATTAGTTGGTTGTGAGCTGTGTGCTCGTCAGGGTATCTGAGTTTCACAGAACAGACGGGGTGAGAGTTTTTGTGCTATATCCAGATTGGCTTAAAATAATGTCGTTTTTGTAGCTTATTAAACCACAGAAACTACACCAAAGTCATCGACGCAGCTGCCAGCAAACTCTCGGAGTCGGGTTTGGGTAGGAGGAGGGCTGAGTCTGGGGCTCAGACCCCTGGAGCCTGGCCCTTGCCCCACCAGCCCCAGGGTTGGAGAAGGGAACCCACAAACCCTGACAAGGTCCAAAGAGGAGGCTGAGAGCTCAAGAGCCCAGCAATGGGGGCCTCAGCCTCATCCCAAACCGTCCTCTGGGACAGCCAAATGAGCTGGGGGAGGGGGTAAATGCTAGCCCAGGAGAGGGAGGGAGAGCTGAGGTGGGCAGGCCTGCAGCCCTGGGCAACAGCTGAGAAATGGCAGGTGCCAACCTCTGAGGAGGCCAAGTGTCCACACACATGCGCAATGGACCTTGAGTTCAGTTTCTCCACCTGTCTGCAGGCTTCAGAAGAGGCAGGGCCTGGGAAAATGGGAGTGTGGGGGGGTCTGCAGGGTGGCAGGGGTGGCAGCCAAGGCTGATGGGTGCCCTGCCCTGGCCAGAAATCCTTCCTGCTCATTCCAGCACAAGAAGGACTGAGGCCCTGACCAGTGGGGAGGTGAGCGGCAACAGGGAAACCCCAGAAGCCTTGGGCAGAGAGAAATTTCCAGCAACTGAGCTGCTTCCCAGGCCATCGACCCAGCTCTGAACCCTCCTGGCATAGCTGCTGGCATGGACACCTGGCCGGTGTCCTCAGGCAGTATGCTGTCCTGCGAGGTGGACGCAGAGGTGGAGGATTTTCCCGAGAACACGCTAGAACAGACGGATCTCGTGGGAATGTGTATCGCTGGGGGAACCCCAGAATAAGTTCTAACTTGGTCCCCTGAACCTCTCACGACAGTGCTTTAGGAATGGGGTGCCTCCTAAAGAAAATAAAAAACTGGGGGCCGAAAAGATAGCAAAAGGGTTAAGGTACTTGACTCAGACCTGATCAAGCAGGTTCTGAGCACCTACTTTAGGAAAGACCCCTGAGCCCAGAGCCAGGAGCAAACCCTAAGCACTGGCAGGGACGGTCTAAATTAGCTGCCCTCAAAAAAAAAAAGGATGAAAGGAAGAAAAGCTACTTTCACTGAGGGGAAATCCAGCACAGCAGCAGCTCGTCCCCTGACTGGCTTTGCCTGTTCTCCTGCCCACACCCACTCCAGCCCATGGCCCCATCAGGGCGGATCCAAGGCCAGCCGATGCCTTAGCCACTTCTCGTGGGCTCCTTGACTTGGTTCCCAGACTGCAGGCTTCCCGGCCCTCCTGGGGGACTCATGGGGCTGGAGGTGGTGGAGGGTCACCCCCCACACACTCCCTCCCCTCCCACTCCTACTCCCAAAGCTGGGTGACCCCTCTGTACATGCCAGAGTGCACCCCCCCATTTCTCTACCCTCCTGATGCCCATCTTATTGTGGCCCTACAGGGCACGGAGGGCACGTGGCCGCCCAACAGTCTCCCCACCTCATCTGTCTCTCATATCCCACCTGCAGCCAGAGGGGCCTTCAAAGCTGCACCGCCCATTCCTGCATAAAATCAAACTGTAGGGCCCTCACACCTCAATCTGGCTGCAAAGACTCCATAAGAGTGTCTGCCTCCCCTGAGAAAACAGCATCGACCCTGAGTGAACCCCACCGCCAAACCCAAGCGCTCCACACCCATGATTTGGCTCAGTGAGGTCACTTGCCTTATCCTCGAAGTTTGTACGGGCAGCAAATCACACACCCCCATCAATGGCTACACAAAGCATGAAGTCAAGGACTGCTGAAGCCCGAGTCCCCTGAGACTAGAGCCTGGCCCACACGCCCTTCAGGCCGGGTCTGAGATTAGGACTGGTGTGGACCCAATTTACAGTGCCAGCATTTAACACATCGCTGAGTTGCTCCGTGCCTCCATTTCCCCATCTGTAAAATCCAGTCATAATAGTATCTATTCCTAAAGTAGTTATAAGATTAAAACTTGTTAATACTGGGCTAGTGAGATTGTTCAGGAGTCAGGCATACATGCCTGGAACACTCCATGAACTGAAGTTTGATCCCTGCTTTTATCAATCCTTAGCACCTCATGCTAAAAAAATTAATAAAAGCAAAGTCAAATTTAATATATATTACAAGATATATAGTGATAAATAGATAGGTATAGATATATGTATAGAAATACATACATGGCTTATAGCAGGCATTGGTATAGTATGACCTAAAAATTAGCTGTTATTTTTAGCATCACTATCACCTCATATGACCCATAAAGGGTCATTTTCTTTCCTGTGACCCTTTATCCCTAATAATCCCAACAAATCCTCCTCCCTTTGTGCCTCCCTCTCTTCCTCCTTCTTCCTCTGTCCTTGTCTCTCTCCTCTTTCTCCCCGTCTCTCTCACGTGTCCATCCTCAACCTCAACATTAGGGTCATTTTGTTCACCTTGTCCAGGGTTGTTTTCAGCTCATCAATATTATAACAAAAACAGTTCTGAACTAAATTATCTATTCAGAGACCTGCTCCCTGTGGCTGTACTCCAGTGCACACGAGCACGCCGCACACACACACACACACATGCGCATACACACACATGCGCACACTTAGCACACGCATGCCCACATGCACACACTGGAACACACACGCACACAAGTGCACACACAAGGAACACACACACACACTGGCACACACACACATGCACACACACACACACACGGGCTGACGCACCCATAACTGCCCCCTCCTCTCCCACCCTCAGAACTTTGCACAGGGAAGTCCCCTGCAGCAACCCAGGGCCCTGGGGCTCCTCTACCCTCTGCCACACCACATCCAAAGTCGAGCTCTCAAGAGGCACCTCCACTGCAGGGTCATAGGGGGCTGGAGGATGGCACCCTGGAACCCGGCATGGGTTAAGGGGACGCCCACATGATAGACAGTCCCTTCCAATAGCCCCTTTCAGCAATGACACTTCCTTCTTCCACAACCCTGAGTCCGCCTGCTCGGCAGGTCCACTGGCTACAGCCAGGTCCATGCAGGAGGTGCCACCAGAGCCAGGAGGCTGGTTCCCAAGTCGCTGGTCATTTCTACTTGCCGAGATGCCGGGTCACATGTCCCCTCTCCCACCATGGACAAGGGGCAGGATTTCTCTCGTGGCCTCCCGGTGCTTCTAGAGAGAGCGCTGACCTACCAGACCCCTGCCTAACACCTAGCACAGGCTCTGTGCATCCCAGCCTTTCCTGGGGGTAGAACAGCAGAGAACTTGAGGTGAGGCGAATCTGAGTCAAAGCCACCCCCTCCCAGATGTGTGACTTCAGATACATCCCTCAACCTCCCTGAGTCTGTTGCCTTCCGTCACGGGCCAAAAGCCCTCAAGCTGCTGACGGAGTGACAGGGGGAAAGAAGAATGTGCTGGTGGACAGTAAGAGGTGGCGTTCCATCACTCTGGGGACTGCGAGCCGTGCTCCATCTCCTCTTCCCAGACCCGGCCACTGCCTGCTCGGAAGCCCCAGCCACACAAGGGCGGCACCCAGGATCCGGCCTCACAGTTTCCTGGACAGGCAGGGAGGGACCTCAACCACAGCCCTGCGGGGCGCTCTGTATGTCCATCCGTCTATCTGCCTCTGCACTTGTCTCTTTAGGCCTAAGAGAGAAGCTCCTCCTTCGTCCTGTTCCTGAGGTACGACCTCGCCTCCTGCTTCCTTCACTCTCCTGCCTACGCCCCAAGTCGGGTTCCCCTCAGGGAGGCCCTTCCGGAGGGTTCAGCTTCTTCCCTTGCCAGGGCACTCACAGAACCTCCCAGTTCATCTGCCACTCACCCAGTCAAGGCACCCTCTGCACCCCTGCTCCTGAGTCTCTGGGCCACTGCAGACCCTGTAAGAAGCCTAAGGAGACAGGAAGGGCAGCAGCGGAGGGGCCTCACCCAAGCTGTCCCACCTCCATGCAGGCAGACGGTACCTGTGTCAGGGAGCTGCCCAGACCCTGCAGTCTGGGTGGCGCCTGGTAGAGAGGGGCAGGGAACTCGGCCCAGAGCTGCCTTTGTCCCCACACCTGGAGCTCAGTAGAGCAGGGGAAGCTGGGGTTTAATTAAGGATCTTAGGAGAGAATTCTCTCTTGTTATTTTCTGAATAAATTAAGGAAGTAACTTTGATGCAATATCATTTTCATCTAATCAGGAACATTCTGAAATTACCATATTGTTTTCCATTAGAAACCCCATCAGTCCCCAAATCAGATAACTAGGCTGGAGGCTGCGGAGCCCCTCTGTCCCGGGGCCGGTGTGTGGTGGGACATGGGCTTCAGTATTCCTGCCAGGGTCGCGAATGCAGCTCTGGGCTCTGCCCTGGGCCCTGCTGCGGCTGGGGAGGGTCCCGAGACAAGGGGAAGAGGCAGGAGCCAGGGAAACTACAGATACAGGGAGACCTGTGCAGTGCCTGGCATTGAGGTCAGAAGGAACACCCCCAAGGCTCCAGGGCGCCACTCCCACCCCACCAGCACGTAAGAGCAAGGGGCTTCTGGGGGTCCTCGCAGCTGGCCCCAGGGAGTAGAAGATAGGGAGGTCCCAGGCCCTAGTCCCTGAGAAAAGGCTGGAGCCTGCCCATGCCAGGTGGGGCTGGAGGCTGCTGGGAATTTGCGAAATTTCCCCCACGAAGCTGATTTCTGATCTCTGACGAGCTCCCTGGAGGCTTAAACCGAGGGTGTCAAGCCTACAGGCAGGCAGGGGTTCTGGCGTGCCCTACAGAAACCTGCCTGCCTCCTCCTTCAGGAAGCTCTCCAATCCTCACAGAACAGGTGGGCTGAGGTCCCAGAGGACAGAACCCTGTGCCCCTGGGCTTCTGTCAGGCACACACCAGCCCCCTTCTCAGCTGATAGGAGCAAGTCAATGCGGGCCTCAGAGTCCTGGAGAGAAGGGGCTCTGGAAGCTGCCTGGATCCATGAGAACCCCAGGGAGCAGGTGGGTGCTTGGCCAGGTGCTGTGGGCCCTGCTGACATGGGGACCCGAGGCCCACCGACAGGGAGCCTGAGCAGAAGAGGCAGTGACCCCCCAAGCCCAGGGCTTGCTTCTCACTAATGCCCAGGCAAATGTCCCCAGCATGCCACTGTGCCAAAGTTATGTCAAAGGCACCAAGAAAAGTCCAGTCACCTCTTCAGAAGAGGGTGATGGTTGCAGAAGTACCTGTGGCAGAGCCGGGCTGAGTCTGTCCCTATTCCTTTGCTCAGTCTCAGATTTCCTTTTGTGTTTCTTTTTGGTTTGTGTTTTTTATCACCCCCAGTACTTGGGGGACCATGAGGTGCTAAGGGATTGAACCCAAACGTACACTCAGGCCATATGAGCTGTTTCTCTGGCCGTGTGTGTGTGTGTGTGTGTGTGTGTGTGTGTGTGTGTACCCACACACATATCTGTTTTGGGGCCAGAGTGATAGCACAGTGGGTAGAGCATTTGCCTTGCACACAGTTGACCTGAGTTCGATCCCGGCAGCCCATATCCCCCAAGCAGCTCCAGGAGTAATTCCTGAGCACAGAGCAGGAGTAACCCCTGGGCATTGCCTAGTGTGATGCAAAAATAAATAGATTTTATATATATATATATATATATATATATAGAGAGAGAGAGAGAGAGATAGATAGATAGATAGATAGATAGATAGATAGATAGATAGATAGATAGATAGATAGATAGATAGATAGATAGATAGATAGATAGATAGATAGATAGATAGATAGATAGATAGATAGATAGATAGATAGATAGATAGATAGATAGATGGATGGGATGATAGATCAATCAATCGATCTGTGTTGCCAAGGGATAGAATCCAAGCACACACAATAAAGTGCTCTACCCTGAGCACACACCAGCCCCCTTCTCAGCTGATAGAGCAAGTCAATGCGGGCCTCAGAGTCCTGGAGAGAAGGGGCTCTGGAAGCTGCCTGGATCCATGAGAACCCCAGGGAGCAGGTGGGTACTTGGCCAGGTGCTGTGGGCCCTGCTGACATGGGGACCCGAGGCCCACCGACAGGGAGCCTGAGCAGAAGAGGCAGTGACCCCCAGGCCCAGGGCTTGCTTCTCACTAATGCCCAGGCAAATGTCCCAGCGTGCCACTGAGCCACAGACCTGGGTGAGGCCGCCTGCCTGCCTGAGAGTGTGGGTGTGTGTGTGGGCTGTGAGTGGAGGCAGCGGGCATGAGTGTGCCTCTGCAGTGGGCGTGGCTACCCACTGTGTGCGACAGGTCGAGGGGCACAGGCGTGGAAAGGACCTGAGCCTGCTCGCATGGAGCTACCGAAGGGGGCAGGACTGAGAGGGCTGGGAGGGGGCCTGGGCAGCCCCACCAGGAGGCACCGGGCCAGCTCCCAGGACAGCATGCTGCTGCTGCCTAATGCACTTTCTACCCTAGCCACTGGAGTGGGGAGCTTGCCCAAGGATTCTGAGGGCCCAGAGCTCCGGGAGTGTCACGCCCACAGCCCACGACCCTCTCAGTTTGAAAGCTCTGCCCCCCCACCTCAGCCAAACTTATCCTCTCCAGGTTCCCTGTGGGACCTTGCTGGCTGACAGCCAGAGGGGGGCTCCTCTGCCGGGGCACCCTCCCTTATCTCCGACCCCTTCCCAGGCTGAGACAGGCGGCCTGGCTCACGCCTCCAGGTCAGGGGTGCTCAGTCTGATCCTGAATTGCCTCTCCAGCCCCAGCCCTCCTCCCTGACTGCTCCCCAAACATCCCAGCACCACAACCACCCCCCAGAAGTCAGAGAAAGTCTGGGATTCCCTGAGACCCCAGCGTGTGCCCGCAGGCAACCCATAGGCTAAGCCCTGGCTTCAACCCAGCCCTGTGCGTAGGGACGCGGCCACAGCTGGCTGTGGCTTGTTTTCTAAGCCAGCCTGCGGGTGCCCGGGAGCGGAGCAGCGGCAGGGCGGCCTGGCGGCTGGGGGCGGCACACCCTGGGTGAGGTCATAGCTGCCTCACACCTCAGGTATTCCTGCGATCCCCTATCTCCTCCCCAGCCTTGGGTCACGGGGCTGGGGCGATGCCACCACACAGACACTGGAACTGGGGAGCAAGAGGAGCTCAGCCTCTTGCTACTGAAGGGGCAGGACTCAGGAGCTCAGCCTGCAGCCGCTCACCCCCACAGCTGGTTCCTCCCCACAGATCCAGGCAGATGCCCCCCAGCCACCCACCACTGCTGCTGGATGTCCTTCCTGCCCACTCCTCTCACAGAAAGCAGGTCCCAGAGGGCTTTCCCCCTGGGGAACACCCTCAGCGGCCTTCCAGCTCTCTCTCAGGGTCACCTCCCCTGTCTCACCAGCCTGCAGTGAGCTAAGCCAACAGGGGGAGCTGGTGGTTGAGATGATCCAGGCACAGGGGACACATGACGCCCCCAGTCTGTGTCCCACCTCTGTCTCTGCATGCATTTCCGTAAGCTCAGGGTTTCACAAAGCCAGAGGGTCTTGGGAACCAGGGAGAGCCCCATCCCCGGGTCCTTTCCCTTAACAGTGATTGGGAGAGGGGTCTTGTGGTGATCCAAAGGCAAGGGAATGCCAGCAGGCAGAGATTTTATTCTCTCTACTACCCCGTCCTTACGCAGAACCCCAAATCAGAAAAACTGAGGCCTGAGATGATGGCTGGGCTGTTCTTGGGGTGAGGAAACACATGAGATCTCCTCCCCCTCTACCGGAGTCTCCCCCATACTCTCAGAACTCCCCCTCTTCACCCCATCTCCTTCACTCGCTACGACTCAGCCATCGGGAAATCAAATGCAGGTTCTCAGACTTCCCCACCCAGACCTTCTGCAAGAGAAACACTGAGCTCTGAGCCCGCCAGCCGGCCTGCTCTCCTCTTAAAAGTTTCATTAAAATCCAGGTGGGCACGGGCCAGAGAGAGAGTACAGTGGGTAGGGCACTTGCCTCACACACGGCTGAGCCGGGTCCTCTCCTCAGCACCCCGTAGGGTGAGCCCTGCCAGAAGGGATCCCTGAGTGCAAAAGCCAAGAGTCAGCCATGAATACTGATGAGTGTGGCCAAAAATAACAACAACAAAAAAAAAAAACCTATGTGAGATATAAAGAAACAAATGCCCAAAGCAATAGAAGTGAAGAGCACGAGAGGTGGACGTCAATAAAAAGCTAATGAAGGTGTGGTGCCAGGGGATAACAGGGACGGGTAGAGGGAAGTGGTCACTGTCGCCGTAGGGGGTGCTGAAAGGCAGCAACATGTCATGCACGAAACTCTACCAATAGTATTATAAACGGTTGTGTCAATGGAGGAAATAAATAAGGTGCCAGTCATACAGCAGGCCCGGGAGTGGGAGGTAACCAGAGACATCAGTGAAGTGGACACTGGTGAAGGGGCTGGTGCTAGAACACTGCATCCTGAAACTCAATCAGGAATAACTTTGCAAACCATGGTGCCTCCATTAAAAAAATATATAGATGGTGGGGGAGGGGTGCAGATTATAATAGGAGGTATCTGATATTCTGCACGTCTTAGGAATTCCCAGAAGAGATCAAGAGAACTAGTCCATAGGCCCTCTGGATGATGCCTTGAAAGACCGTGCCTGGGGCCCCTGGTCTGGATGTTCTTCTAATTACCTAGAGAGCCTTTAAAAAATCTCTCTTCTGATTCCCAGTTCAGAAGAGTCCAGTGTGATTCTCTGAGCTAACCCTGCAGCCCTGGGGAGGATTTTAAATCTTCCCAGGGGATTCTAATCAAAACACATTCCAAGTTCTCACCCAAGAGTAGAGAGAAGTGCCCCACGGCCGGCCCTCACAGAGATACCCGCCCCCTTCAGGCCTCCTCACCTACTCATCATCTCCCCTCCTGCAAGTCCAGTGTTTGACATGCATGTACATGCACACAGGGACACTCGGGGTGAAGGAGTCTCCAGGCACACACAGGCGGGTGGGATGGGGACACCCCAGGTGTCTCCGCGAGATGGATACACACACAGATCCTTGCACACAAAGGCACACACACATGCATGCACACACATTGTCATAGCAGCCTACACCCACTGCCAAGGAGCCTGAGACTCTGCCCCCAACATCCCACACGTCCAGAACAGGATATTTGCATTCAAGTGGGCTGGATGAGGTGCCCTGAGAATCTCCAGGCAGAACTTCCTTCCCCAGGGCCAGTTCTCTAAGCCTTGGGTGAGGCATAGGCGCCAAGCCTATACCCCAGATCATCTTGGGGGCACTTGGCCTCCGGGGGCCTCTGGGTGTCTTCTGTCCTCTGCCTAGTGCTGCTGTGTCGGGGCCTCCACCAAGTTTCAAATCCTGCACCCCGCCCCACCATGCTAGCTGGGGCCTGCGTGCACCTACCCCCAGCCCGGGATCTGGGGCCTCCACAGACAGGCCTGATTGATGACTGGGGAGGAAGCGGCTGCCGCAGGCCTGTTTATGATGTCATTAGGCAGCTTCAGCGGCGCGAAGGAATCCCTCCTGACATCATAAAGGACTTGATATTTCGCTAATGTTATCTCGGCGGCGTGTCGCCCTGACATTTCTCTTTGCAGCACTCCCCAGGACCGGGAGGTGTCTAACTACAGCCTGGAAAAAAATGCAAAACAGACAAATGCACCCTCGGGGGGACAGCGGGGAGAAAGCTAATAGACCAGTCCCGGCTCCCGCCCACAGAGCGAGAGGAGGCTGAGGTGGAAAGCAAAAATAACTTGTCAAAGGGGCCGGGGCCACCTGCCCACTGCCTGGCTCCCTGCAGCAGGAGGGAGCAGCTGGGTGCTGGGATTCCAGAACCATCTCTGACATCAGGGCGGGAGCAGAGACGCTGCCTTCTGGGGTCTGGGGAGCCCACCAATCGCAGCGCTGGTCTAAAAGACTGGGATCAGGAAGACGAGCCTGTCAGGAGTGGCTGGGACCGGTCACTGGCAGGGAAAGCCCCATTCGGTGGTTTATAAAGCTCCACCCAGACTAGCTTCCGGAAGCAAGTTCAGGATTTCAGGAGTTTCCCCAGTCCAGAGCCCACTTTCATCTAATAAGTAACTTCGAGACGGTGCTGATGCAGGCCTGGTGGGATGAGGCAAAAAGCCCCAGCGGGTTGGGAATGATGGAGGAGAAAGCTCTGACAGCCTAAATCCACCGCGGAAAGGGCTTGTGGTTCTCTCAGTCCCATTCATCCCCCCGAGCACCAACCACCCCCGTCCTGACCGCTAAGTCCCTGAGTCCCTGTTCCTCGGGCTCAGCACACACCGGAGGGCAGCCCAGTCCTCTGCCCCCCTTGGCTCCCCCAACACAGAGTTCAGACTCGCTTCCTGGAGCAGTGGGCTGGGCCTGAGCTCCACGAACCCCCACACGGGTGAGACAGGGTCGAGACACACAGGAGAGATAGGGTCGGTGCTGCTTTCCTGCAGGCAGGGAACAGCCTTGCCGAGTGCAGCTCTGGGTCTTTTGAGCCTGGGAGAATGGGAGAAGGGGGATGGGACAGAATGTGCCCCCTCCAGCAGGGTCTGTTTCACATAACTGGAAACACTGCAAGCTGGGGAGTCAGGACGGTGGGAGGGCACTTTCCTTGCATGAGGCAAACCTAGGTTGGACCCCAGCGTCCCATACGCATACGGTCCCTCCCCCAACTCTGCCAGGAACACAGAGCCAGGAGTAAGCGCTGAGCACCACCAGGAGCATCCCAAGCAGATTTTTTCAATTTTTTTTCAATTTAACTTTATTTAAACACTATGATTTACAAAGTTGTTCACAATACAGTTGTTTCAGGTTTCAATATTCCAACACCAGTCTCACCACCAGTGTGCCCTTACTGCCCCCAAAGACAGTTTCCCGACAGCTCCCAAGCTTGCTCCCTTAGCAGGCACTAACTAATTTACTTTATATTGTGTATTACAACATGTATCTCGTAATTGTGTTGCTAGTCATGATCTTTTAATGTTTCATTTTATTTTACAATTACAAAACTGTTCATGATTGGGTCTCAGCCACACAGTGTTCCTGCACCCAACCCTCTACCACCCTTCCAATAGCCCCAAATTCCCTCCCGCTACCCCCTACCCCCAGCCTATGGTAGGCATTTTTTTCTTCTCTCTCTCTCTCTCTCTCTCTCTCTCTCTCTCTCTCTCTCTCTCTCTCTCTTATACATTGTGGCTTGCAATACATACATTTAGGGGTTATCATGTACACCCAAGCAGTTTTTTAAACAAATAAAAACACTGCATGAGAAGTGCCCGCCAGCTCCTCCAGCTGCTAGAGAAAGCAAAGAACTCTGTCCTTGTCTCTAGACGAGGCTGCCCTTAGGCCCGGCTGGGTTTGCAGAGATCCTGGGCCTCTCCCTCTTCCTGATCTTTGAGGAGGTGTAAAAGTCCAGCCCCTCTGCCTATCCTCACCATCATCTTCCTTCCATACCTGAGGGGCCTAGATCACCCAACTCTTAGACCCTCCATCAGGGCTCAACCAGCAGACCCTGAGAGCAGCTCCTGACGCCCCTCTGCCCCCCAAGCACTGCACTCAAGGCAGAAGGTCCAATGCTGGACTCAGAGAATGTCCTGCAGCCCCTTCCACTAGGCTTCCTGCTCTGAGGGCTGTGTCTCCCCACCCTCCACCCTGCCACCCACCTCCCTCAGTCTGCATGGCCCTCCTCCCTCAGTCTGCATGGCTCTCCTCCCACTTTCAAGCACCGCTGAGCGGGAGCCCACACCCCCTTGTCGCCTTAGACAAGCTGCAACCATTATGCACAGACATAGGGGTGCCAGAAGCTGTGCCAGTGACTCTCAGGATGGGTCCGGAATCAGGACTCGGCCTCCCTTGAGAGGATGGTTCCAAGAGGGGAAGACCTCAGGGCAGGTGTCATCCAAGTCCAGCCCCAACCTGAGTTAAGAAACAAGACTGAACGGACAAAGGCCCCGCCAGACGCACAGCTATGGCAAGAGAGGTGGCCTGGTAGCCTGAGGCAGCTACCAGCAGAGAGGTGACCTGGTGGCCCGAGGCAGCACACAGCAGGCCGGGCCTTGGTTCTCTGGGAAGCGCAGAGCAGTTCATTCATCCAAGGTTTCCGGAGCACCCCTGACTGGCCAGGCACTACTCCAGATGGTGGGAACACCGACAAAAACCCCTGCTCTCAAGAAGCATCTTCCAGGCACCTGCAGAAAACTGATCCATAAACAACCATAAATCAGGGCAGAGGATGGTTTCGCCTAATAGAGGGTGCTGTGTACCAGGATAAAAAGGTCTGGTTCCTCCGGGAGAAGGTGGCATTTGGGAAAAGGCCAGAAGGGAATGGAAGAGGAAGCCCTGACGAGAGCCGGGAAAGAGCCTTTTAGCCAGGACGGCACAGAGCGTGCCAAGGTCCCGAGGCTGGAATGATGCTGACACAGTGGTGGAACAGCGGGAGGGGCCACGTGCTTGGAGGGAAGTGCCAAGCCACTGTAAGAGGGACCCCAGGTGGCTGTAACAACCTCAGCTTTCAGTCCAGAGGCGCCAGGAGCCATGGCAGTTGTGAATGAACGATCTTGTGAAACGACCTGGCTGGTCACTGTAGCTGCAGTGTAGACTGCTGGGGAATGGGGGGCAGACGCCAAGTGAGCCAGTCACCACCGCAGCAGAGACTGAGGAATACACAGGCATCACCCTGGGGCCCTGTGCGCTGGTTTCCCTCCTCCTCCCAACTGGCCAAAGAAGATGCGAATGCAGACCCTTCCTCCCCACCGGGAGCTGACACAGGGGTCAGAGAGAGCAAGCAGGGCTTTTCCATGCCTGTACTGCAGCCTCTTCCCTCTCGAATCTCAAAGCCTGTCTGGGGATGCCAACAGAGCCACAGGCCCCAGGGACAGGAGAAAGTCAAGACACTCCCTGCAGAGAATTGTGTGCTAATTTGGAATGGTCCCTAAAATGTCATCTCGACAGGCTTCCTCTTTACATTAACGATCACATGGTCCTTCTTGGTGTTGAGTCGTTGATTTTCATTTTTACAGTTTCCAACTTTTAATCAATCTTTTTATTTTAAATTCCATCCAAATTTTTTGTTACAGAGAGAACAGACTGTGAGGAGAGGGGAGCCAGTTGATAATTGTGAGCTCTCAGGCGGGCCCCTGTGTCTCCGCGGACATCAGCATTTGCGTGTAGTGCAGCTGGGGCTCAAGGCTTGGGCGGCAGGGCCCCTGGGGCCTGACCCTGTCCCTGAGCCAGGATGGAACAGTGAGAGAGACCCCAGCGTGAGCTGCCTGAGGATGACCTGAAGCGGTGAGGAGAGAGCTCGAGGGAGCAAAGGCTGAGACAGAACCCAGGAGAGCAGCCAGCCCGGCCCAGCAGAGACCCAGTGGACACAGAAGCACTGGCAGAGACAAGCACTGGCAGACATGCCCAAAGCCACGGCCAAAGGGGTTCCAGAAGACAGGACGCTCGGGAAAACCTGGAGCTTCTGAAAGGAGAGGGAGGAGAAGTCTCTGTTTCTCATGCTCTGTTGCTCCAAGTGGTCACTAAAATGGGGGCTGGGGGAGTGGTAGTGACTTGTATCTAAAGAACCCAGGGAGTCAGTGTGGCCTCTGTCCAGTTCTGTCAACCGAGTTGTGAGAAGGAAGAAAGGATAGGAGAATGGAGAAGGGGGAAAGGAAACAGGAAGAACAGAAAATGGAAAGGAGATGGGGAAAAGAGTGAAGATAGCAGATAAGCCCCAAACACGAGAAGCAGGTAACTGGGAACACACAAGAGGATCCCAAGGGCCCCAGCTCCAGCTCCCGGGAGGCCTGGAAGTGCTGAAGCCACATGGGAAATTCCCCTGCTCACCTGATACAGCAGTGCCTGCATCCCAACAAGGATATCAACACCCTCATGAAATACAGGCACAGCCTCAGACACAAGCACCAATGCAGGTCCTTGGGCAGACATCCCACTGGACCTGATTCACAGAGGGCACAGGGACTCTGGAAAGGACACTCAGGACCACAATGACGCTGCATGGATGGCACGAGAATGACATAGGCTGGTGTCCACCAGCCCTGATGGGCAATGAGCCAGGCAGCAGCATGCCCACACCAGCATGGGCACTGGAAGATGCACAAATGGACACCCACAGGTCCAGGCACAGATGGACTTGCTCACATCACAGCACTGTTTCCCCAGTGGGGCATCCACCGGGCATGGGAGCCCCAGGACCAGAGACTACCTGGTCCTGGACAGGACACAGATATGTGCGTTTATAAGGACACACATCTCCAAGGTGCCCTCACACAGGCACAAAGAATGCCCAGAGATAAGAGCCAATGTGCTCAGACACTGCTAGCAGGCATAGACCACACACATACATACATGTACACACGCATGCATACATATGTACACACATACATGTACATATACACATACATATATAATAGACATACACGTGAATATACATACACATGTACACATATACACACATACATATACGCACACATACACGCATACACATACACATATATACATATATGCATGCAAATATGCCCATACATACCATATACGCATACATGTGTATCCACATACATACACATACATACGCAGGTACCTATACACATATTCATACACATACATATGCACATATATACACATACATGCACATGCATATGCACATACACATACATACACACATGCACATACAAACACACACACATACACACATACACATATATACATGCCCATACATATGTACATATGCACATACATGTATATCCACATACATACATATACACACATACAAATGCATGTACACACATATACATATACATTCACACACATACATATATAGACACACACATAGATGCACAACTACACAGACACACGCACTATACACACACGCCGCACACCTCGGCTCTGCTCTGAGCTCAGGCCCTGACTCTCAGTACCCCTGAGCTGACTCTCCTCAAGCCAGACTCTTCCCTACGGCCCCTGCCAGCTGCCTTGCTTTTGGCGAGCTCCTTGGCACTCAGCTCTCTCACCAGCCCTTCATGGGCCCATTGGCCCTGGCCCAGGCCCCAGGCTCCAGGATGGCAATTGCCCCATTCTCCCAGGTGCCGACTCAGCCAAATTTCACACCCAGGAGTGGAGCCAGGCCAGCGGGGCTTGTGTCTGCCTGCTTGGGGCATGGTGCAGGGGCGGGGAGGGAGCCTGGATCCTGGCACGGTGGAGACGAGCCCGCAGGCCTGTGTGCGGGGGCCAGTCCTCTCTGCTGAAGTCCGGGGGGCTCACTCTGCAGTGGGGCCACAGACCCTCAGGGCTGGGTGCAAGAGACACCTTCCCTCCCAGGGGAAAAATGGTCTGACCTAACCTTCCCCTTTTCAGCTTCCCGAGAACCCAACGACAGGTTTGGTTTTTTCGTCCGAAAACCAGGGCTACTAGGAAGCCGAGCTCTGGCAGCAGCAGTGGCAGCGAATGCCACTTCCCCAAGGGTGCAGACAGGATGGGAGCCCAGTTCCTGCTCCCCCACCACCCAGGCTTCCTGATTGATCAAGATGCCAGAGCCCACCCGGCCCACCCGCCCGCAGCAGGAGACACGCCTCAATCGCCTTCTCTTTCTCTGCGAATCCAGTCTTGGCCTCAGATTCTTTTCTTCACACAACTCCAGGCAGCCACTCCCTAATTGGCCAGGGGTTGGCACCCGGGCCGACGTGTACTGCCATCTTGTCATTACATCTAATTCATCTAATTCTGAGGGCGGGCGGGATGATTATAGAAATCAAGGGCAGAAAGCATTTTGGAGGCCAGGCAGCCTGCCTCTCGGAGGGCAGCGGGCACGGTTTCCAAAGGCAGTGTACATCTGAGTCTTCCCACGTCCTGTCTCCCCCGGGCTGAAGGACAGGCCAGGTGGTCACTGTCATTGTCCTGTAGCCCAGCAAAAGGGACCAGCCAGGGAGTCCAACTGCAAGTAGGGACTCCTGCAGAAACTTGAGTTTTCGCTCCCATTCCTGTTCACTGCCCCAGGCCAACGGGACAGAAGACCAGTGCAGACGCGGTCTGGGAGAGGAGCAGGAGGGCCCGAGGAGGAATCGACCCTACAGCTAATTGGTTCTGAGTGCTTCTTTTGACCCTAATTAGATATTTGTCATGTCTCCATTTGCATACCAGAAAAGATGCAAATTTGCATATTTGTAAATGAGGCCGGGCCTGGGTGTGGGTTCTGGAAGAGCTTGGCAGTTGCTGGCAGGCAGGGAGGCAGCTGGCTCTTGCCACCGAGCACGGGCCGTGGACCGAGGGCTGGAAGACAGCTCCTTGGCTCCAGCTACAAGGTGCTTCGCAAAGGGGCTCACACCAGCCGGCCCTCCCCGCTGCCTCCCCGGGCAGAGTGGTGGGCAGGGAGGGCGGGTGAGCCCAAGGCTGCTATTTTGATGAGATGGAACGGTGGGGGGTGGGGGAATAGAAAGTGATTTCAGGGCGCCGTGTGCTGGGAAGCCTTCTGTTCCGTCCTTGGAGAGAATCTGTAACACTTGCCAAAGCAGGGTAGCGGGCTGGGGGACCATCCCCCTCCACCTCACCGGGAGGAAAAGTTGGGGGAGAGAACAGAGGCCAGGAGCATCTCTCTCTCTTTCTCTCTCTCTCTCTCTCTCTCTCTCTCTCTCTCTCTCTCTATCTATCTATCTACCTGTCTACCTATCTTTCTTTCTCTCCCTCTCTCCCTCCCTCCTTCTTCCTCCCTCTTTCTCTCCTCCTCTCTTCCTCTTCCTCTTTCTCTCTTCCCTCTCTCTCTTCCTCCCTCTTCCTCTTTCTCTCCTTCTCCCTCTCCCTCCCCCTTCTCGCTCTCTCCCCCCTCTCACTCTCTTCTCTCTCCCTCTCTCTACCTCTCTCTCTCTCCCTCTTTCTCCCCCCTCTCCCTCCCTCCCCTCTCTCACACACTCTCTCCCTCATGGTCTCTCACCCAGTCTCCAAGACACACCTACACGCACGCACTGGTGGACAGGTGCCCCCACCTGCACCCATCCACGCTCTGCCCCCCGGGAGCATCCAGCCCTGTGCCGCACACGCAGCCCTGCCTGGAGCGGCGCATTCGCTATGCAGGCGCTCAGACTTGCCGCCACATACACATTCACGCCCTTCCACATCCAGACACACGCGCAGACACTTGAACATAGATGTAGGCACACAGCGTCCCTGAAGCTGTGCGTAAATATTTACACACACGCACGCACGCACACGCGAGCACGTCCCAGGCAAATTCTGGGAACGCTGACCCCTAGGTCAGGCTCCTGGGGCCTCTGCCCCAGAGACAAAGGACGTGAGAAGCAGTATCCTTCCTAGGAAGGAAATAGCAATCTCCCTGGGGTACCAGACACCCCCCACCCCCACGCACACACAGCAGGATGGGATCCCTCTCCAGGAAAGCAATGGCTGGGGAGCCAATGCTGTAGGTGTTGGGGGCTGAATAAACTGGGGCTCCTGGGACCACCCAGAACTCAGCGGGTGGCAGGCAGCAGCGAGCAACAAGCAGGGGTCTGGCCACTGCCACACCTCTAGCAGGCGCAGCCCAGTCTTCTCATCCCCCTGTCCACCAAAGGGGCTGCTATACCTGCAGGTCTGCAAGGACCCGGCTGCCAAACTCAAAGGGACCCCCCAGGCCTCTACACCCTCCAAGGCCCATGGGTTCTACAGGCCCAGGGTCAAGAACCCAAAGGCCCAGTCATGGTTGCCGTTCCCCCAGCGCCCCCCCACCCCGGAGCCCCACATGCCTGCACCTCAAAAGGCAAGCTAAATAGCTCTGTATTTGTAAATTAAATATAGCTGCTCTCCAGCTTTCCAAATTGCTGGGAATGGGAGAAGGAGAAAGGAGAGAGAGAGGAAGGGAAGAAAGCTGCCGCCCGCAGGAAAGTCTGGCCGCCACAGATTGCCTGAGTCATGAATATTCATCCGGCGAATGAGGAGAGCGCGAGTTTGCATAACAGCTCCACCCACCCAACTGAAAGAAATGTCACCGCCTTTGCCAATAAAGTGCCAAAGGAAGCCGGTGGAGGCTGCCAGCCAGACGGTGCCAAACTGCTGACTTCCACTCCCAGGCGTGGAGAAAGCACATTGTTTCCGGCCCAAGGAGCCGCCACTTGAGGCTGGGGAGCCGAGCTGGTGGCTGGGAGAGAACCAGGCAGAAAAGTTTCACTCGTCATGGGTGAGAGAGCCTGGTGGGCAGGGCCCTCGTGACACAGTTGTCCCCAGCCCTAGGGGGTGGGGGGACACCCACTCTGGCAGATCAACCCCTCCAAGCCCCAGCTGGGACAGGAGACATCCGCCAGCACCCAGCTGAGAGCTCCATGCTGGGGTATCTTTGGAGAATTCTCGAGAGGTCTCGAGAGTCCAGAACAGCTACTATGCCTCCTGGACGGGGAACACCCATGGCTGCTCACTTCAGGGCCAAGATGCGGAGAAGGGGCCACAGCCCGCAGCAGCTCTCCTCTCTGCTCACGTCCTTCTGAGGCCTCTGTCGCTTCTCCTCAGAAGTCTTCACCTGCACCCAGCACCTGAGTCTTAGCACCACTCGGCACTGACTGCTGATCTCGACGTCTGCCTCTGACTGCCCAGGGCTACTGCCTCACCGAGTGGGAGGTTAGCGGGCAGGGCTCACGGCAGAGTCCAAGAAAGCCCTGTGGAAACAGTCTATTGCTCTCATCCATTCCTGTCCCAAACCTGTACCAGCCCTGGGCCTTCCTGCCCTCCCGTGAGCTGGATAGGCAAGTGCTGGGAGGTCAAGCTTCCTGTGGGGCAGCTCAGTCTGGGCCCTGCGGAACAGGGCAGGCCCACGGAGGGGTGGACCTCCCATCGTCACAGCCCACTCGCCAGGAAGAAAGCAGAGAGCAGCTCCAGCTCACGCCATCCCTGGGGTGCACCCACAGGACCGAGGTACCGCCTGTCCGCCAGCCCTCCACAGCTGGCTCCCTCCAGTAATTACCTAAATGAATGGGAGAAGCTGAGCTGGTGAGAGGACGGGCGCCTGCAGCAGCAAAGCAATTAGGGCTGTGGGCGTCTCCAGCTGCTGCTCCTGTTATGTAAAGTTTGGGATGTGTATTTGGGACTTAATGAGGATATTTATGTGTTCATGTCTTACCTTCTCAGACTGTTCATTTCCAGAGTCCCGAGGATTCCTGAGCTGCGTAAGCAAAGGCAGGAGCTCCAAGGGAGCAGAACCACCTGTAGGGAGTCAAACAACCATCTCCTGGGGCTCCTGGGAGCCAGAAATCAGTGAGGAGGCTGGAGCAATAGCACAGAGGGGAAGGCATTTGCCTTGCATGTGGCAGACCTGGGTTCTATCCCTGGCATCCCATATGGTCCCCCGAGCACCGCCAGGAGTAATTCCTGAGTTCAGAACCAGGAGTAACCCCTGAGCATCACTAGGTGTGACCCAAAAAAGAAATTTTGTAAAAAAGCAATAGATCAGTGAGGGCCTTGTGCAGACTGGCTCCCTTTGGCAGCGCCCACCCGGCAAACATCAGCCCTTTCCAGTCTCCTTCAGGGTCTGGGCATCTGCGATTATCGCAAAGGTCTTCCCTTGACCTCGGTCAAAATCTGGCTGTCATCTGGCCCCACACAGGCCCAGACACCGCCACACAGGGTCCTGCCAGCGCTCTGCCGGGCTGGACACCTTCTGCAGGAGGCACGATGGGCGTCGGCTGAGTGTCCTCACTGCAGGGCATCTTGGAGCCCTGAACAAGTGCCTGGACATGAGCAGGAGTTGGCAGGAAGTAGCTCTTCCCTAGGGGAACCAGTTCAGGGGTGAAGGGCCCCTGGGATCATGTTCTGGGGCCACGTCTTAGAGGCTCAGAGCCAATGATTGTGCCCGTCTGTGGCCCCTCACACATTCCTCCGTGGGGCAGAGGCCGGCTCTCCCCAGCCTCCTTCTCTGAAGGTGACCTGTCCTAGACTGTGCCACACTGCTCCCATATGCACTGGCCTCAGGGTCCAGCAGAGCCGTTACCTCCTTCCCAGGGGTGCTCTGACAGCATCAAAACACCCCCCGAGGGCATAGCAGCCCCCTCTCTGCCAAGTAATAATAGGGACCCTCAATGCCCTCCCAAGACTGCCAGATGGGGGTAGGGGGCCACAGCAAGCCCCGTGTGCTTTTAGACACCCACTCGTCATTCACATTGTGTGTGAGTCACTGCATCCTCCAGGCAGGCACTTGTTCTAGACCAGGGTCACCTCACTCAGCCAGCAGCCGGCCAAGAAGCGCACAGACACCAGCTCTGGGGGCTCGCACACTCCCCGCTATGTGGGGTACAGACACCAGCTCCCAGGAGCACACACTCCCGTCCATGTGGGGTAAGGACACCGGTTCCCGTAGATCATACACTCCCGGCCATGCGGAGCACGGACACCAGCTCCAGGGATCACACACTCTTGGCCATGCGGGAAAGGACACAGGCTCGCGGGGATCACACACTCCCGGCCATGAGGGCGCAG
Organism: Cryptotis parvus; assembly: GCA_021461705.1. Taxonomy (NCBI): domain Eukaryota; kingdom Metazoa; phylum Chordata; class Mammalia; order Eulipotyphla; family Soricidae; genus Cryptotis; species Cryptotis parvus. The sequence continues at coordinate 94,163 of JAJIBD010031211.1, read as the reverse complement.
GCACAGGCTCCCAGGAGCACACACTCCTGGCCATGTGGGACAAGGACATTGACTTCCGGGAATGCACACTCTCGGCCATGCCTTTAGTCACCCCTCCCCTGCCCACCTTCTCATCATCCTCCAAGTATGCGCTCAAGCCTGGGCACGGAAAGCAGGTTCATCAAACGGGCCAAGTCCAACACACTGCCAGGGGCTGTGCCCAGCCAGACTGGTGGGGAGTCTGGGACATCGGGGATGCAGCAGAGGGACAGGTGATACCCACCGACAGTGCTGGGCGCAAACACATGTGACAGCATTATGGCAACCGTTCTCCTTTTCTTTCACATCTGTTCCCGAAGATGCAGCCCCCTTCCCCTAATAACAGACTCTCCCCAATCACACACATGCCCTGGGGTGACCAGCCCCCTCCCCAAGGTTTTCTCTGAGTCCCCAACAAGGTTTTCCTTGCCGAGTCCCATACCCACTCCTTGGTTTCAGCACAAGACAGGGTTGGCCTCTGCAGTAAAATTCCCTCCCCAGATCTCCCCATGGAATCCTGAGGGTCCCTCGCCTTCCCCACAGCCCATCCTGCTCCTTCTTCTGTTTCATAAATGTACCCACACTCCAGGCCCCAGGACTCTGCCAAGGAGCCCCTCCCTCCTGGTTCTCCCACTCCCCACCCCTACCTGCCCCTCTCTGATCATCCTCATTTCCCTCTGTCTCCACCCCTTCACTGCCACAAGATAAAGCCTTAAAGTCTCATGTCTGCTTGTTCCCCAGAACTCGGCCAGCAGGTGACACACGAATCAAAACCCTTCCAGGCCCCAGAGCCAAATTCCTGCCTTACATCTTGACCCTTCGTCCAAATCAATTAAATAACCATGTGCGTATTCTTCGGGAATACTGAATTTCCAAAATTGAAAATAGCTTTATTATTTCTTCAGATGGAAAAGCATGCTCTCTCTTCTTTTTAAATACTTAAAAGTATGAAAAAGAAAGTGAAAAATCACCCAAAATCCTACCGCCCAGATATAATCACTCCTAGCATTTTGGTGAACAGCCTTCCAGACATATCTCTATGCATATATACACATAGAGATCTATGTATATAATTTTATAGACGAGGGATTGTATTATACATACTGTTCTCACTGACACCTGCTTTTCTCTCTCAACAATATGTCACAGACATCTTTCTATGTCAATAAATAGAGCTCCATAAAAAAATTATTTTAATTACTTCATAGTATTTCATTGTATGTTTGTACCCTACTGTAACTAAGTCTCTAAGGATGGTTTAGGATGTTGTTGCGATTTCACTCTTGTAAACAACGCTGAGATAAATATCCACACACATAGACTTCCGTTCATTTTTGCAACGTCCCTGTAGAATAAAACTCTGTGAAGGAGAACACTGAAATAAGGATGATGCCACCTCACCTTGCCTCTGTGCCCAGAAGAGAGAGAACCACAGAGTTCTCCCTTGGATGGGTGCCGCAGGCCCCGCAAATGGTCACCAACCCAGAACTTGAGCACAGTCATCGAACCAACAGCACAGAGGACGCCATCTTTGCTGGCACTGCTCAGGTCACTAATGAGTGGGTGGGCATCTCCCATGCCTACTGGTCATCTGGAATTACTATTTTTGTGCACCACCTGTTTGAGACCTAACACCCACTTTTCTAATATTTTTCTTTTTTTCCTGAAGAACTATAAGAGTTCTTTGTATATTTGAAATTAAACTTTTTTTTTTTTGCTTTTTTTGGGTCACACCCGGCAATGCTCAGGGGTTTCTCCTGGCTCTGCACTCAGGAATTACTCCTGGTGGTGCTCAGGGGACCATATGGGACGCCGGGATTGAACTTCGGGCCGGCACCGGCCGGCCACCTGCAAGGCAAACGCCCTACCCGCTGGACTATTGCTCCGGCCCCTGAAAATTAAACTTTCATCCATCATGTTCCTCTGTTCCCCTTTTATTTATTTAATGATCTTCAAGGTTTTTAGATTTTTCATTTTCACATACCCAATTTATCCTTTTTAATGATTTCTGGATAGCGTCATACTTGAAAACTTTCCTCACCTTAAGTTAATTGAAATATTCATTTCTGTTACTATTTCTCGGGCCTTCATGGCTTGATCATATTGGAATAAAGTAGAAAACCAACTTATGCTGTAATGGTGGGCCCATTTTATTCCAACACCCTTCATAAAATAGCCTATACTTTCCTGACTCAATAGAAACACCTTTTCTTAAAATTTAATTTTAGACCAGGGTCAGAGATATAGTACAGCAGGTAGGGTGCTTGCCTTGCACATGGCCAAGCTAGGTTAAATCCCCAACATCCCATATGGATCTCCCAAGCACCGCCAAAAGTAATTTCTGAGTGCAGAGCTAGAAGTAGCCCTGAGCACTGTCAGGTATAGCCAAAAATAAATGTAATTTTGGGCACCCTGGTTTATAATACTGTTAGTGATAGGGTTTCCTGCATGAAACATGTCAGCACCACACCCCCCCACTAGTGCCCTCTCCCACCACTGCCCCCGCCATTCTACTCCCCACCATTACCCCCCCACCCATAGTAACCTTCCTGCTGAAGACCAGTTCTCACAGATGCCATTTTATTATATATGAGATGCCCTCAATAAGTGAGCCCTAGTCTGTCTCAACAATCTATCTAGACTTATCTAAGACTTCTAATTTGAGGGGAGAGGGGACTGGAGTGATAGTACGGAGGGCAGGGTACTTGCCTTGCTCACTCAGATTCGATCCCTGGTATCCTATATGATCCCCTGACTGCAGAGCCAGGAGTAAGCTCTGAACACTGCTGGGTATGCCCCCACACACACACAAAAAAAAATTTTGGGGGTTTTATAAAAAACACATCTGATAGAGTAGATAATGGTGATTTTTCTTGTTTGGACTTTCCCTAACTAATCTGTGTTGTTTTTTATTCTTTTGTGTCAATTTTATGTTTTTCTCAAATTCCAAAGGGAAAAACTGAATCCTATGAATTCGCTGAGGACTGGGTTATGAGAACTTTGTCCCCTCACTTGGGGAGAATTGGCGACCTGAGTGTTGATCTTCCCAGCCACAGCGCCGGCCTTCCTCACACGGTCTCCTGCCCTGCAGCGTCTCGGAGCTGCTCCTCCTAGGTGTCATACGTTTCTTATGAAGGCATCACCAGGTGGTTTGCGTTAATGCTCTCCTCTTGACACTGTGAAAGTGAACTTTTATTTTGCCTCCTAGATAGCTGATCTATAAGGAGAGGAGCTATTAGATTTTGTAGGTTGCTTTTGCTACTGACCATTTTACTAAGCGCTATTTTGTTGTTATTTTTAGACAACTGTCTTTGGCTGGGGCCAGAGCAATAGTACTGTTGGTAGGGCATTTGCTTTGCACACTACCGATCTGGGTTCAATCCCTGCCACCCCGTATGGTTCCTGGAGCTCGTCAGGAGTGATCGCTGAGAGCAAAGCCAGGAGTTAGCCCTGGCGTGGCGAGGTGTGCACCCCCCACATCCGCACCCAAATATAAATATGTAAATAGAAATATATACATACAGATACATATATACAGATATATATATGCATATACATATACACACATATAGTTGTCTTTGGCTTTTCTGGTAATTATTTAATCTGAAAATCATGATTATTTTCTCCCCTCCCCAATATTTATATTTTCTATTTTATCTTCCTACCCTAATTACAAAGTGTTTCTAAAAAAAAAATGAATAATAACGTCTACCTCCACTAGCCTACTTTCAGCCTTTAAACAGCCCATATGTAGGATTTCAACATTCTACTGACTCTCGTTCCATCCTTCCCACCCCTCTGACCGCTATCCTGGTCTGGCCCATATTCCCTTGCTGCCTTTGTTGTAACAAACATAAGGTAAAATGAGACAGGATGTGAAACCAGATGACCTACGTTCAAGAACTGGCTACCATTTACTAACAATAGGCCAAGTTCTTAAGATCTTCAAATTCGGTTTTAAAAAAATATAAAGAGCAACTATAAGATTGAGAGATAATAAGTATACTGTGTACAGCATCAGTAAATGATTTCTTCTTAAGTCTAAGCCCCGACTTCTCTTCCAACCCAACCTACATTCCACTCTCAGGATGACTTTTTTAAAATACTACTACATTCAGTCACTCAACGACTCCCTCCCCTCTGCTCACAAATCTCTCATTGTCCCCCACTGCCTACAGACTCAAGTCCACATTCTTCAACTGGAGTCAAATCTTTTCATTATTCAATCCCAACTTCCTTTCCACCTCATTTCCTGTAGCCCCTGTTGAACTGCCCAGTCGCTCCACAACCACCCTTTACTCCAGCCAAGACTATCTCCACAATGCGGGCTCTGAACACTAAGAAGGGCCACTCTCCCTGTTTTATTGTCCTCTTCTTAGAGCTGAAAAATATACCAAAAAGTAGCACCTAAACTGTTGAATAAAGTGAATTTCTTAGTCACTATACAAACTAGCACCAGAGAGATAGTATGAAGATCAAGGAGCTGACCATGCATGCTGCCAAACCCAGTTCAATCCCTGGCACCACATAAGGTTCTCTGAGTACCAGAAGAGGTCACTCGAACACAGGGCCAAAAGAAAGCCCTGAGCACCATGGGTGTGACCCAAAACTAACAAACAAACAAACAAAATACAGGCTCAATCTGACCAGGCCAGCCTTCGATCAGGGCTAACATGCATTTTCCTACAGTTCTCTAGTTTCTTCCCATGTCCCTGTATGACAGTGATCTCAGGTGTGTTCCTAGTCACTGGGCGCCTGCCAGGCATTAGTTAGCTGCCTCATCAATTAAGTCCCACTTAAAAGCAAAGGCTTCAGACATTCTTTCTTATCTGGATCCCTGGATAGCTCTGACCGTGCCCAATGTCTTTCTAATAACCTGGTTGAGGGCTGGGCCAGAGCCATGACATAAGAATCCCATCTCAGGTGGGACCCAGGCATCAATATGTTTAAGTTTGTTTAGGTGACTCCAGGGGCATTTGCTGAGGAACATTAACATAAGCTTCTCCAGCCATCTAACAAAAATCCCAAGTTTCTATCTGATTGGACCAACCTGAACCAATCCCTATGTGTACTCATTGGGTTTAGAACCAATCAAAGTGCCAAGATGGGTGGGGAGGTGGGAGTGTCCTGAATGAGGAAGCCAATCAGGGCTCAGCTACAGAGCTCCTCCACCCCATACCTCACATGTAGAATGTGGATGGTCTACTGACGGTCTCAATTGCACTGTAAACGCTTTTACTTCACTTTCTTGGCAAATTGGCTTCAATGGCACAAAACAAGACCCAGATCTCTGATAGCGAGTCTTCTCCAATTTAGTTTCCAGAGACTGGACTCCACACTCAACACGCAACAAACACAGCCATACATTGTTTGTATAGGCCCAGGGCTACTCCCCACTTGCACTCACAGCACTGATGAAAGTCTACAAACCAGTCTGTGGACCTTCACAACTACCCTGAGACTCAGACAGGTTCAGTGACTTGCCCACAGTCACCTGGCCCGGGATGACATTGCCCCAGAAACCTCTGCAGCAAGTTCTCTTCTCACACATCCCAGGCCCTCCCGCACCCCGCACCCCTAGACCTGCTCAGAAGATGCAGTAGGGCCGGAGCAATAGCCCAGCGGGTAGGGCGTTTGCCTTGCACGCAACCGGCCTGTGCCGGCCTGGGTTCGATCCCCGGCATCCCATATGGTCCCCCCGAGCACCGCCAGGAGTAATTCCTGAGTGCAGAGCCAGGAGTAGCCCCCTGAGCATCGCCGGGTGTGACCCAAAAAGCAAAAAAAAAAAAAAAAGAAGATGCAGTAACTCAATGGCCACCATCTCCTTTATCCCAATTCACCTCAATTTGGTTTTTGTTTCTTGGTTTCTGGGCCACACGTTGCTGTGCTCAGGTGACCACCTGAGGTGCCGGGGATCAAACCTGGGTCAACTGCGTGTAAGTCAAGCACCCTAGCCTCTCTATTACTTCTCTGGTTCTCATTTCAATTTTGAACATTTTCTCCCAAGAGCACAGGGTAAGTTTTCTTGCCAGAGAACAGTCTCTAAGAGTTGTGTCACACGGCCAGGTAAAATTCAATGACTTTGGTGATTCCACCTGCTGGTGGCCACAGCTGTGAATGTATGGCCCAGGCCACATGGCTACTGCCCCAACATCCACAGCAAGTTGATGATGGAGCCGATCTGCAGCTCTGCTGGGAAGCCCTGGACATACAGGGAGCACCCCCCCAGTGCACTCCTAATATGTAGGATTCTGTAGGGAAGCACCTTCTCCAGAGGGCACTCCAATGCCTCCCCTCGTCAGAGCTGATACTGGCATCCACGCTGGACCTTCCAAGGAAGGAGACCGCCTTGGTCAGGCAGAAACTGGGACCTCGCCGCCAGCCACTCGCACACCCACACACCCATTACCTCACCTCATCTCCACAACAAGTTGCCAAGGGACGCATGGCCTGCCGGGGTTCACAGGTGACTTAATGAGACGCACAGTGATTAAATTCCTTGCCCAGAGTTATTACTGAGGGGGCAGGAGGCAGAGCCAAGTTCAAACCTACATCCACCAGCCTCGCAGAAATATGCCCTGAGCCCAGCCCCGCAGAGGCTGGGGGGAGTAAGACAGCGGCCCACGTTAGGACGGTGCTGCTGAGAGGAGGAGAGGAGCACCCCAGACTGGCAGAACCCCTGATTCTGAGAAAATACAGCAGGAGTGAGGAGACAGCTCAGAGGGCTGGCGTGTAGGGCCCGGGATTGCGAGATGTGGTCCTGGCAGTCCCCAGCACTGCTAGGTGCGAGCAGCACTGTTCACAGCACCCGAGCACTGAAGCTGTGTTGGCCAAGTATTGTTGGCCAGCACTGTTCACAGCACCCGAGCACTGAAGCTGTGTTGGCCAAGTATTGTTGGCCAGCACTGTTCACAGCACCCGAGCACTGAAGCTTCCAACCTGGCTGGCCAAGTATTGCCAGGAGTGATCCCCAAACATAGCTAAGAAGACTTCTCAAAAAGAGGGGTAGGGGAGTCAGGAGAGAGAGTACAGGTAAAGTCTGGCTGAGTGCACTCAGGAGTGACCCCTGAGCATCGCCAGGTATGACACAAACCTAAAATAACAAAACTTAAAACTTTTAAGAAGCAGCAACAGCTTTTCTTGCACACAGAAAATAAATCAACACTGAGTAGCTCCTGGTGTGTGCCAGCCACATGCACGTGGCGCCCAGAGGCCATGCCCAGTGCCCGTCGTCCTATCACTCTACAAGAAGAAATGAGTGGGAAATATTTACCAACCAGCAACCTAGAAAGGAACACGACCCCAGGTCCTTCCCCACACCATCCACATTGGTCAGAAGCCCACAACTGTGGCTCCACGCACTCTCAGCAATGCGCCCTGTTAGGTCTTGCCAGGCAGGACGCACACCCCCGAGCTGGCAAATGTCTCTCATCTTCCCTCCACTCCTCCTTCTCCTTTTGACATTCCCGCACCCCATACCCCCCAACTAACCAACAGCTTCTCAGGTTACAGAGCAGGTCCTTGGAGTCAAACAGATGGACACTCAACCCCAGCTCAGTCGACCTGTCCCTGGTCAGTCTTAACCACCTGAGCCTCAATCTTCCTGCCTGCAAAATGGGTTCAATACCAGGGTCATTCGAAGGACTTGGGGGGGCTCACCCAGACACAGGCCTAACACTCTGGGGACTCCCAAGAAATGGCAGGTCTGGTCCCCACTGCCTCCCAGTGAGCCCAGGACTTGGCGGGAGGCCGCTCTGGCTGGGAGCCGGGCAGATCCACAAGCACTTTTTCAGCCCCTCCTCGACAGGCTCTGAGCAGCCTGTGTGCAGAAACGTGGGACACATCCAACCCCCTTCCCCACCCCCAACAATCTGCTTTAACCTTCCTATCACAAATGCCTTGTTTATTTCAATATCATCCGTTTTACTTTTCCGTTTGGGTTGGGGGAGAATGACAAAGGCAGATTCCAAAGGAAAAGAAGCATTTAGTGAGTGTGTCTGCAACTCCGCGTTTTTCAGGGAAAAGCGGTTGAGTCTGGCAGGAGAGAGGGAAGCGCCACAGCTCCCCTTGCTCAGCAGCGAGAAGGGAACAGAGCCTGGCTGCTCCCTGCTCCTCCAGCCCGGCGCTTGGGGCCCTCAGCCGACACCCATCAACAACAGGGGGTACAGCCGCCCGCCCAGGGAGCAGCTGCAGGGCCTGTGTTCCTGCCGCCACCTGCCTGGGAGGGCCAGTCCCACCTGCCCAGGGAGTACTGTGTCCAGCAGGTCAAGGGCTCTGAGAGAGACCGCTGGGAAAGGGAGGTGACACCTGGTCAGTAGCCTAGGACACCCAAATCTCTTCCATTTCCAGGACATTCAAGGTCCACAACTTTCCCCCCCCTCCAAATGTGAGTAGTATGGCCCAGAGATGGGGTCCAGGACACCACCTGTACAAACGAAGCTTCCTTTCCCTCCTTCACAGTGGTTCTTCTGGAGGGGGTCTGGATGGAATCCAGGGTCAAGCTCTGCTCTCACTGGAACCTACAAAAGTAACGGGGGGGAGGTTGAAAAGGCACAAAATAAAGTCTTCAAATATGCACAATCTAGACTTCCGGGACTTAGAACAGGCTGGGCCAGGACGGTGGTCCCCTCCCCTAGAACCATTCCCCAGACCTCTAATAATGTGGCCCTCTTTGGACACCTCCAGAACTTATGACTCTTTGATTCCTAACTCTTCTTCCAGGTGCTGCTGTTTGGGGAAGAGATACGGCCTTCCAACAATTCTTTGCTACCTAAGCCAGCACCTCTGGGAGGGGACCCTGCATGCCAAGAATGGAAGCAGGGCTGGCCATGCCAAGGCAAGCGCCTTACCCCGGCAGCCTCTCGGGGCCCCGCCCGTAACCCCCGGTTAGTGTGAGACAGCAGTTCTCCCATGACTTTCCATCCCGCCTGAAGTCATTTGTTCCTCCAATGAATCTGCTCCCTCACAGCCAGGTCTGTGGGGATCTTTCTAGATCCTGACTCTTTACGGTTGTCTCAGTCCTGTTCTCTGAATTACCACTTCCTGTTGTCCCAGGTCTGTGCCCTCTACATGGGTCAGAACAGGGTGCAGGGCAGAACCCCATGTAAGCGCCTAAGGCCCTCCGCGGACTGACCTGGTTCCACCCCTTTGAACCCTTCCTGGGTGCTGTCCAGGCATTGTGAGCACCCTTCGGCATCCTCACAGCCGTCTTCAAGAGTCACGGAGACATAAGTGGTGTCCAGGACATGGCAGAGAGGGTGAGATGGCCCCAGCTAGCTGGCATCCCAGCACCACGGGCTTACGGCAGTCCCTCAGCTTCCCGGACACTCACTGCTCACCTGTAAAATGGACAACTGTCATCCCTGGGCACCTGCTGGACCATCACAAACAGGAAATGTCCAGGACACACTGGACACTTGATGGGCTCCTCTCACCCCCTCGAGGCCACTCTCCTCAGGCAGCTGCCAGGAGCCTAAGCAGTCCAGCTGGGCTCAGTAAATACACACAGGTTCAGGGGGTGACGGGTCTCACCATGCAGTCAAGAACCTCTTCTGTCCCTGGGCTGGGGTTGTTTTTTCAGACAAAAACAAAACAGTGGCAATAATGACATATATATATATATATATATATATATATATATATATATATATATATATGTACATATTATGATACCAATATCCAAGGTCAGGCGAAACATGGAACAGGAGGTCTTGTCAAAGGTGGAAATTATCACAAACGTGTGGGAGTAAGAAGCTAGGTAAGACGGAGAATGGAACAGTATGCTAATAATTGTCGAAAGTGCTGATACCAACCTAGAACTGAGCATTAAATACAGGCAAAAAGATACACATGACAACCTCTTAATGTATGTATTGTAATCCACAATGTAGAAGGGAAGGAAAAGAGAGAGAGAGAGAGAGAGAGAGAGAGAGAGAGATATTAAGAAATCTGCCACAGAGGCAGGCTAGGGAGGGGGAGGGAATCGGGGACACTGGTGATGGAAAATGGGGACTGGTGGAGAGATGGGTGCTGGAACAATGTATGACCGAAACCAAAATATGAACATCTTATGAACATCTTTGTAACTGTATATCTCACGGTGGTATAATAAAATATTTAAAAAATAAAAAATAAAAATACAAGTAAAAAAACAGTGGCAATAAAAGTGTGAGACTTTCCACTCAGCTGTGGGATGCAAGGGCCTCCTTTTATCTAAGAGGAAACTGGGTTCAGAGAGGTTATAGAGCAGGGTGGTAGCACAGAGGGAGAGCAAGTGCCTCAAGTTTGTGAGGTCCTAGGTTCAGACACACGCCTCCAAATAAAAATCAACAGATCAGCCATCAGAGAGGTTCTAGAACCTTCTGAAGGCATGCGCAGTAGCATGTGAAAGGTGAGCGGGGGTTCCCTCTCACTCGGGCACCACGATGTCTCCAGGAGGACATATCATTTACCCTGCTGGCCAAAATGGGGGAAATGGGGAGGGGGAATACTGAAACTGAAAAATAAAGACTCCTGGGACCGGAGTGATAGTGTAGTGGGTAGGGCACTTGCTTTTCAAACGGCCGAGCCAGGTTCAATCCTCAGCATCCCCTATGGTACCCCACGCTGATCAGGAAATGATCTCTCAGTGCAGAGCAGGAGTAACCTCTGAACACTGCTTCAACTGCTAAGTGTGGCCAAACACTACACACACACACACACACACACACACACACACACACACACACACACACACAAAAGATGGATTTCCCCCTACTGAATGGGGGAAAATATTTTGCACTCAATATATCAGATCACAAGTTAATATCTAACATATACAAAGTATTCACAAAGTTCAACAATAAAAGATCCAAGAACCCCATAAAAATTGGGGAGAGGAGATGAACAGACACTTGTCTGAAGACAAACAGATGGCTAGTAGGCATATAAAAAAGTGTTCATGATCGCTTATTATTAGGGAAATGCAAGTCAAAACAACAATGAGATATCTCATACCACTGAAATGGCATATATCAAAAAGACCAGAAACAACCAGCATCGGTGGGGATGTGGTGAAAAAAGAAGCCTCATTCACCATTGATAGAAATGTCATCTGCTTCATCTTCATCTGTGTGGATAGCAGCATGGATACCTCTCAAAAAAGAAAAGAGTTGGAGGGATGGTACAGGAGATCAGGTGCTCGCTTTACATGCTGAAACCCCAATTAAAATCCCCAGCAGTATATATGGCTCCCCAAGCACCCCTCCAGAAGGGATCCCTGAGCACCAAGTAAGGAGTATTCCTGTTGGGCATGACCCAACAGCCCCAACAACAACAACAAAAAAAAATAACAACACTCCCAAATGACCCAGCAATTCTACTTCTTAGCATCTAGTACCAAACACAAAAATATTAATTTGAATAGATATATGCATTCCTGTGTTAATCACAGCACTTAGTGCAATAGCCAGAATCTGGAAACAACCCAAATGCCCAATCATAAATAAGCGGATAATAAACTGTGGTGCTTATAAACAATGGAGTACTATGCAGCTATAATAAATGATGAAATCATGCAGCTCATGGCAACTTGGGTGGAACTGGAGGGCCTCATGTTAAGCAAAATAAGTCAGAGGGGGAAGAATACAGGATGGTATCAGACAAAACAAGGCAATAGCATCAATGCCTTGGGCTGGGATTACAAAACTGACAAGTAGTGGTGAGAGGGGATGGAGGGGTGAAAATTAGACTAGGGAAGACACATGGGCATATTGGCCATGCTGAGGTACAGTAACTTTGTACATCAATACCATAAACTAACACTATCATAACAAACTAAAATAAAAACATTTTCAAAAACAAAAGCCCGGGTCCAGATGGATTCACCAGCGAATTCTCCCAAACCTTTAAAAAGGACCTACTGCCAGTCCTTTTCAAGTTTTTCCAGGAAACTGAAGAAACAGAAACAGCCCCAAACAGCTTCCATGAGGCACATATCACCCTGATACCAAAAAGTCAACCAAGACATCATAAAATAAAAGCACTTTTTAAGAGGGGGAACTTGCTCTGGCCCTGCTGCACTCGACCTCCTGCGTGCCCCTGAGTGAGCACTTCGGGACCCGGTGAGCACACACAGAACTGACCAAGTACGATGACTTAGAGGGACGGAGCCTGACCCCCAGGGAGCAGCTGAAAACGCACAAGCACCACGTCAGGCATGCATGCTGCTCCCGCCACCAACAATGAGGATGGTGGCAGAGGAGAGACAGGGGAAAGAAGACCAGGAAAAGAAAGTGATCCCCAGGTGCTCCATAGCCACGTGTGTGGTCAGCAGCTTGGGTCTGGGGCAGTTCAGTTCCAGACATCTGCCACTAACATTTGCTCCCACACAAAGCCAGACACTCCCTGACACCAAGAACTGCGGATGTGTTTCAGCTGTCAACCAGCAGGGACCCCTGACGAGGGGAGGGGGCGTGGGGGAATGTCACACACTAGTGGGAACAGGCTTGGGACCCTACCACCTCCTCCAGCTAAGATGTTTATTCCTTCTTCCTCCAAATGCTGCCTGAACCTACTCTCTTCACTTCATCTTCTCCACCCACCTCCTTCCCGAACCCTGAAATCTGCTCTTCTGTCCTCAGAATGCCAGCAAAACTGCTCCTGGGGAGATAAGCAGCACTCTTGCCCCACGGTAACTCCCCTCTCCTCTGCTCCCGGCTTTAACCTTGGAAGAAGCCAGAGTCAGGGTACCAAAGGGTGCTTTAGAATCAACAGCATTTCCAGGGGGAAGCGGCAGGAGGCCCAGGTGTGGCTCAGAGGTAGAGTGTAGATCCTGCTTGTTGGGGGCCTAGGTCGGTTCCAGGCACTGAAACAGAAAGAGAAGGAAGGGAAGGAGGGAGGGAGGAAGGGAGGGAGGAAGGGAGGAGGAAGGAGGGAGGGAGGAAGGGAGGGAGGAAGGAAGGAAGGGAGGGAGGGAGGGAGGAAGAGAGGGAGGAAGGGAGAAAGGGAGGGAGGAAGGAAGGAAGGAAGGAAGGAAGGAAGGAAGGAAGGAAGGAAGGAAGGAAGGAGGGAGGGAGGGAGGGAGGGAGGGAGGAGGGAGGGAGAGGGAGGGAGGGAGGGAGGGAGGAGGGAGGAAGGAAGGAAGGAAGGAAGGAAGGAAGGAAGGAAGGAAGGAAGGAAGGAAGGAAGGAAGGAAGGAAGGAAGGGAGGGAGGGAGGGAGGGAGGAAGGAAGGAAGGAAGGAAGGAAGGAAGGAAGGAAGGAAGAAGGAAGAACAGCAAGTAGGGTGCTTGACTTGCTTGTGTCCAACCTGGGTTCAATCCCTGGCATCCCATATGGTCCCCTGAGCACTGTGAGGAGTAATTCCTGAGCGCAGATCCAGGAGTAACCCCTAAGTATTGCAGGGTGGAGCCCAAAAACAATGATAGTTAAGAGACATTTTGAAGGAGGTGACAAAGTTTTTTTTTTCATTCCATAGTTCCACATCCACAATGCCATGTGTACCAGAGATTGTTCTAATCAGAGTCACAGATGCAAACAGCCGAACTCCTGCCCTCCTGGCATTTATATTCTGAGAAGGCAGAAAGCAAGTATAAGGTGAATCAGTAGTAGGCAGAGATAGTACAGCAGGTAGGGTGTTTGCCTTATATGTGGCTGCCCCAAGTTCAATCCCCAGCACAATATACGGCCCTCAAGTCTACAAGGAGTTGTCCCTGAGCACAGAACCAAGACTAAGCCCTGAGTATGCCAGATCTGGCACTGAAAGTAAAAAAAAGGAAAAAATAAAAAAACTATCAGTAGGAAACAAATACTGAGTTCACTGGGGGACCAGAGTTAGGTCACAACAGCAAAGATCCCAGAAGTACAGGGAAGTCACTAGGCAAGTATGACCTCATGTCCTCACAAGTCCTCCCATTAAAGCAAAACACATCCACAAATCATCTGCCAACCTCAATGTGATATTCACACTGAACTCACAGACTCACACACACACACAAACTTCGCAATGCATGCAGCTCAGACTCACAACACAACATACACTCACACTGGATTCAACAGACTCATGATACAAACCTAGGCACGGAGGCATAGAACAATCTCCTCTTGACTCTGAAAAGTACACACCTAGCATGTATATACACACACACACACTCACACACACTCACAAACATATACACAAGTCCCACTTACCACATTCCCAACAAGTGCTCAAAGGTCACCCCAAGATACTGAAAGAACCTGGAGGATGCCACAACCAAGAGTGGAGATTCAGGGAGGGCACCAGCATGCCAGGCCAGGGCTAGGTAGAGGGCATGCGAGCTAGCCCCCATTCTGTGCCCTGACGATACACCACTGCCCCATCCACTGCCCCATCCATCGCCCCATCCACAGAGCATCTATCTCTGTGCTTCACCTGAATCCCACCGACATGAACGTGCATCCAGGGACACGCACGGCCCTTGTTCCCGCAGGAGTGACATGAAGTTTCTTGCGGTTTCTGTATTGCTTGACCACATGCCACTATCCCACCCGCTCACAGAGCCCAGTCATCCAGCCGCATTTCCCTTCCCTGGGCCTAGCACGGTGCACATGCAGGCACCCTGGGCGAGTGTGTGGCTTGGCATGTACACACCCACATGCCTGTGGGTCAGGAGCAACGTCGGGTGTGTATCTGTGCACATGCGTGTGGCCACTCCTGGGAAGCCAGAGAAATTCATTGCTGAAATTCTGTCTTTCTAGGGGAAGAAAGCAAAGTTCTGGCGTCAACCCCATACCCCAGGGGCTGGACATGGGGGTTCCCCTGCCTTCCGTGGTGGTCTGCGGTGAGTCGTAGCACGGGCCAGCAGGAAGGTGCAACCGGCAGCCCAGCAGGGGCTTTGTCCTTTCCAGCCCTGGGACCTGCTGCGTCTGTTCCTGAAGCTACAGGAGAGGCTGAATGCAGCTGCAGCAGCCCCAGCTGGGGCTGTCCCAGGGGCGGGGCCAGCTAGGGGTGCAGGAACCCACTGCTCCTCTGGACCTGGCTGGGGGTCAGAACCGGCAAGAGATCGCCCCAACCAAGGCAGCCCCAGCTGCCAACCTCCCCCAGGGCTCTGAGCCGAGCTTCCCCTCTGCCCTCTCCACTTCCCCCTTCCAGAGGCCTCTCTCTGCTATTTGTCTCTCTGAGGTTCCTTCCTCTGCGTCGGACAGTCCGACCTTCCTGCTCTGTCTCCTACTTTCTTCTCATTGTCTCTCTTTCAGCTTTAAGCCCCAAACTCCCCTGAGCACCCCCCTCACACCCCGTGGTCATGCGTATAATGCACCACACACTTCCCTCCATTGCTATAACACTAACCCTCTTGTTATTGTTGGGGGCCAGGCTGAGTCAGGGCTGGGGATCCCATTTTACAGGTGTAGAAACTGACGCTTGGAAGATAAGGAGCTTTCCCAGGTTCACGCAGTGGGGTGGAATCAGACCCCTAGCAACCCCCAAAACACAGCTCCCATCACCTGGAAATATCAGCAGTTCTCCCCGACACTCCCGCCCAAACATGAAGAGAAAGAACTCAGAGCCTTCTCAACACTCAGGAACCAGCCACTGAAGCTGCTTTCCATTCAGAACAGATTCTGGAAGGCATGAGGGCTTAGAGGGTGGGGGAGGCCACGGAGACTCCCTATATGCCCCAGGCCGCCCCACTCCTGCACAGCCCCCTCTCCCCAGGCCCCTGAGGATGAACGGGCTTCCTGCTTCTTCAGTAGTTACCACCTGACATCTCGGTCTGCTTCTCTGTACGACTGTGCCACAGTGGTCACACACACGGCCCCAGGAGAAGCCCCCCACTGCACCAGGCAAGGCAGCTCTTCTCCTCTTGGGCCCCTGCACAAGCTGACTTCAGCCAAGAAGGGTCCTTGGATACCTAAAGCATCACTGAGGCAGTCAGGACCCCACAGCCCACAGCCGACTTTCACTCCCCGGGCAGCTGCACCTTGCAGCCACGGGCCCAGAGACAGAGACTCCTCTGCAGTCAGGTCCAACCGCCGTGCCGCCGCGGAGAACCCCAGGCTGCCCGCAGCCGCACCAACGACCCGCCAGGGCCTGCCCATTTTCCTTGCTTTTCATTGCCGGCTCCACGAGCAGTTACAGACCCAGGTCTCCACAGAGTAATTTACTGGCAGAATCTCTCCCAGAATCCAGCTTGAAACCAAGCTGTAAAAACAGCTTCGAGTGTAAATAATTCATGCAGACAATATGACTTTTTATGTAAATTCGGTGCATTAACCCTCTATTATAATGATGGACGACAGATAGGGGCGACGTTGCCTTGGTAAGAGCTAATGGATGGCCGCCATAAATTCACTGCACATTTTATTGTGTTGCTGGAAATTGTGCCTTCAGGCAATGCTGTTTACTTTTATGTAAAACTCTAGGTTCCCTAAATATTACAAATATTTTACATCCAGCTCCTCAGCATTTGGGCTCGGCCCACAAATCAAGCCTTCTCCATGTGAGTTGTAATTAAAGGTTTGTTGTTTTTTTTTTCCTGGGACAATTATCTCCAACTATAAAGAGAAATATTTTTCCTCTTTAGATGTTCCGTCATTGACTTATTAACAAACCCTTTGAAGGAGGAGGCTGTGAGCCACTGGCTGTGAGAGTTGGCATCAGAAGGGAGCAGGTCGGCAGAAGAGGCGTGCCAGGGACGAGGGGTTTGGTGGCTGGTTTTCATGCCTGGCCGCCACTCTGGCTTATTTACACATATGATATTCCGGGTCTTACACACACACACACACACACACACACACACACACACACACACACCTTCCTTTCCTTTCTATAATTCATGACCACTTTAGCAGGGTAATTCCTCCAGCCACCTTCAAGAGAGCCTGGCCATGGCACATCCCCTGCCCGCACCCCCCCGTGGGGCCGCAGCAGGCTGGGCCTCAGGGGTCAGGAGGAGTCCAGCCTGCCAGCCTCCGCAGCTGGCTGCTCAGACACCGGCCAATTCATCCCTTCCTGGCCCCGAGCGCCTGGGATGGAAACTCAGCTTTCCTGCCTTTGCCGTCCTTCAATCCCAAGCATTGACGATGCCCCTTTGGGCTCAGATGCGGCCCGGCCAGAGGTCACAGGACACGACCACATCTCGCAGGAGGCCTGGGGTGAGGGACGCCTGGCACCTCTGACGACTCCTAATGAGGGGAGGCAACAGCTGGACCAACAGCTCTCTTTAAAAACAATCCTCACACTTGTTTATTATTGTCATTAATATTAATGGCCTGGCGGTTAATATTCATATCGCTGCATTAATACCATCCAGGAGCACCTGGGATCTCAAAGCACTCCTAATGGCATGTGGATTCTGCCTGGGGGAGGGGGCACCTCTCTGCCCGTTCCTCCCCACGGGCATCATGCCCATCTTGCCAGGGTTCCAAACCATCCTCTGTCTAATTGGTACCGGCCTTCGGGAGCCCAGAGCCACCTGGGACTTGCCATCTTTGCTGAGCCCCAGGGCCTTACTGTAAAGACAAGGTAGTGGGCCAGGGACCAGGCCCTCCCAGAACACTAGTGGGTGCCTGACAAAGGTCACTTGAGAGAGAGATTTGCCCACTCCCGCCCCGGCTGCCTACCCCCTTGACACACCAACACAAGAGCTCCATTTCCTCCCACAAAGAGTTGAGGAAAGATACACTGGTTAAAAACAAAGATGAGATATCATTTTTCACCCATTAGATTGGCAAAGATCATTATAATAATAACGGCAAGAGAGAGCGGACCAGCTCACTTCCTGTACGCGCGGCTCTGCGGAGCTCTCCTGCCTGCCAGCTCACTGAATCCTCCTGACAGCCGCCCCATGTCCCCTTTATGGGACTGTAAATCAAGCCCCTTCCCGGTGAGCAATTTACAATATGTAACAAAATGCAAACTCCGCTTACCCTTTGATCCAACAATTCAGGTTTTACCTGTGTTTTTTATTTTTTTTGTTGGGTTTTTGCTTTTTTTTTTTCAAGAAATGTTCTCTATGTTAAATGGGGGAGGGGAATAAAGGAGGGGGAGTGTACCCAGTGAAATGCTTCTGCTGACCCTTCCACGCCCAGATATTGGTTCCTGTCCTATCACCTGACCAGTCTCAACCTAAATGTCACCTCCTCCGAGAAGCCCACCCCTTTTCACTCCCAAGTCTGGATCCTGATCTGTTACCTTCCTTTAAAAGGAGTCTGGGGGCCGGAGCGATAGTCCAGCGGGTAGGGGCGTTTGCCTTGCACACGACCGGCCCATGCCGGCCTGGGTTCGATCCCGGCATCCCATATGGTCCCCCCGAGCACCGCCAGGAGAAATTCCTGAGTGCAGAGCCAGGAGTAACCCCTGAGTATCGCCAGGTGTGACCCAAAAAGCCAAAAAAAAAAGGAGTCTGAGGGCCAGAGAGATAGCCCAGCGGGTAGGGCGATTGCCTTGCAGGTGGCCGGCCCATGCTGGCCCCAGGTTCGATCCCCAGCATCCCATATGGTCCCCCGAGCACCGCCAGGAGTAATTCCTGAGTGCAGAGCCAGGAGAGACCCGTGAGCATCTCTGGTGTGACCCAAAAAGCAGATAGATAGATAGATAGGTAGATAGATAGATAGGTAGATAGATAGATAGATAGGTAGGTAGGTAGGTAGGTAGGTAGGTAGGTAGGTAGGTAGGTAGGTAGGTAGGTAGGTAGGTAGGTAGGTAGGTAGGTAGATAGATAGATAGATAGATAGATAGATAGATAGATAGATAGATAGATAGATAGATAGATAGATAGATAGATAGATAGATAGATAGATAGATAGATAGATAGATAGAAGGAGTCTGAACTTTCCCTTTGTACGCTGGCGTATCTGCTGATGGAACATTTGTCTGAGTGCTCCATACAGTAGCTCATGGCTGAGGACCGCTTGATCCATGTTGGGCTGCGGGTCCCGTTGCCCGCTGCACTTAATAAGCTCCACCAAAGCAAGGAACACCCTATCACTTTATTCACTATTCCGTAATGCCGGCCTGGCCCCGAGCTGTTATGTGGAACACATGTGTAAAAAACATCCACGGTGTGAGTGAAGGAGTAAGTGAATGAGTGAAAAACACACATATTCATCATGAGGATGTTTTAGAAGAGCAAAACCACTGGAAACCCAGAAACAGGGAGCAAGACAGAGTAGGGGCAGAAACAGCAGGCACTGGACGGAGGCGGGTCCACGCGTTTGACATGAGGGATGTCCGTGACATGAGGGGGCGGGGACAGGTGACAGACACTGGGGGGTAAGGCTGCTGACAGAATCTATCTGTGTACATTTATGCGCAGAGACAAGTCTGAGGATGTTCACCAAAATGGTACGTGGATATCTCTGGATGGTGAAATCTGAGGTGATTTTTATATTTTTCTCTGAACTTTTCCATATTGTCTGATTTTTTTTGCAGTGAACATATGCGTCTTTTCTGTAGAATGATAAAGCTGCTTTCAAATTGAGAGAAAAAACAAATATAGGTACATGGAGAGAATATGCGGGACTCAGGCTGGAGATTGGGGGCTAGAAGGGCACAGGGGCTGTCGCCCTGCCGGTGTGGGCGGGGCCTCCCCCACTCTCGGGCATCTTGGCCGAAGTCCTGGCCCCCTCCTCCTCCAAGCAACCCGTGCCCTCCAGAGCGGAGTTTCTAAATGGGGATTTCCGCATTTGACTCTGACACGCTTTCCCGCCTCAGAGCTGTTTTGCTAAATTCATAGCGGGTTTTTGCAGGCTGTAAGCTTCCTGGGGCCAATTCCATTTTGAACAATAGCAGAGTGTCTGTTTCAAGGGGGAATCGTCCGCCCCAGCTGCTCCCCAGCCTCTGAGCCCACTGGGCAGAGCAGCCACCTCTGTGAGCCCAGCCTGTGAGAGCCCAGCCTCTGTTAGCCCAGCTTTTGTGTGAGCCCAGCCTTGTGAGCCCAGCCTTTGTGTGAGCCCAGCCTCTGTGTGAGCCCAGCCTCTGGAAGCCCAGCCTGTGTGAGCCCAGCCTGTGTGAGCCCAGCCTCTGTGTGAGCCCAGCCTCTGTGTGAGCCCAGCCTCTGTGTGAGCCCAGCCTCTGTGTGAGCCCAGCGTCTGTGAACCAAGGCCACAACTGGAGCAGTCTGGTCACAGCATGAAAATACATGAGCTCATCCATGCCCACCCCCTGCCCCCCCACCCACCCCCCCGTCCTCGACCTCGCCCTGCTAGGGAGGGAAGGGGCTGAGCCATGCCAAGGCCACCCTCCTCCAAGGGACTACCCCCAGGTAAACAGAACCAAGGTGTCCCCACACCCCTCCTTTCACCTGAACGCCTCCCTGCCTACCCCACCATAGAACCACCTAGAAGCCTGGAAAACCAAGGACTGTGAGCCAGACCAGCTGCCCACTCTTTGCATCCTATAACTCTTCATCTTTAAAAGGTTTGGGGCCTCATCCCTTGAGATAAACTGAAGAAATTCGGTGGCAATGACTTCCCAAATGCAGCCACAAAGACTCTTTCCCTGGCACCCTCAGACTGCCCCCGGAGAGAGTTCCCCCCCAACACGGCTGGTCGGCTAATCCTCTGCAGACCTCTATGTACCCCCCACTGCCTGTGGGGCCAGAGACTCAAGCTCAAGGACCCGCCCCCTCCTCGCCCACACACTGGTGTGCTGGCGCCACAGGGATGAGCCCTCGCCCCCTGCCTCTATGCCGCCAGCCCTGAGCTGTTCCCCTGCTTCACTCCGAATTTTGCTTCTCCTGGAACCGGCCAGGAAGACACCACCTCTGCAAGGTCCTTCTTAATGCCCCTCCCAGTGGGGCTGGGGGGCCAAGGCAGCACCCACAGGCCCCTGTGCTACTGGTGCCCGAGTCCATTCGTGGGCTTGGAGTCGAGGCCCATTCACTGAGCACCCTCTGGGGCTGCCCAATCAGGCGTCCACTCCCCTGGAGGGCAGCATGTTCTGGATGTTCCTGGATGAAGGGCACGGTTATTAGCCTGGCCCAGCTATGCGGGGCAGTGCGGGACACTGGCCCCTTTCACGGGCGGAACACAGGGATCCCTTGGCAGATGGCACCCATGGCCAAGAAGAGGGAAGCAAAGGTCGCCTGGGACTGGGACTGGAGCGACAGCACAGCAGGTGGGCACTTGCCTTGCATGACACCAACCCGGGCTCCATCCCCAGCACCCCATATGATGCCAAGCACTGCCAAGAGTGATTCCTGGGGACGGGCGAAGCCAAAAAGTAAGGCCTGAGCTAGGCTGGGTGTAACTCGCCCCCACCACCACCACCATAAAAAAAAAGAAGGGGCCGGAGCAATAGCCCAGCGGGTAGGGCGTTTGCCTTGCAGCGGCCGGCCCATGCCGGCCCGGGTTCGATCCCGGCATCCCATATGGTCCCCGAGCACTGCCACGAGTAATTCCTGAGTGCAGAGCCAGGAGTAACCCCTGAGCATCACCGGGTGTGACCCAAAAAGGAAAAAAAAAAGAAGAAAGAAAAGGTTTCCTGAAAGACAAACCCGCTGTGCCCCACACCACCCCACCGGTACCACCCCACACTGTCTCCCGCAACATCTGACCTCAGACTGGCTTCTCCCCTCCCCTCCCCTATCCCCTTCTTTTCCCTCTTTCTCACCCTCACTCTCTACTACCCCATTCCCTCCCTCCCTGCCTGCTCTCCCTACTGCCCTCTCTTCCCACTTCACACCCTCCCTTTTCTTTCTCCCTCTCTCTGTCTCTCCCCCTCTCCCCCACTCCCCTCTCCCTTCTCCTGCTCCCAACTTCCCAAGCCTTGAACATTTCTTTCCTCACTCCACCATCTCCCTAGCCACGGGTGCTTCACGCTGGGGTGGGCTCACATGCTTAGCCCCTGATTCAGTCTCTCGGGCGCACAGTGTGTGGAGTCAGGGCATGAAAGGTCCACGGTGGCATCTCACAGGGACGCCGCCACAAGGTGTGTGAGGGCCACCCCTTCATCCAAGAGAACTTCCCATTGTCCCTCCGTGCCGCTCAGCAGCCAGCCATCAGAGTTTGCCGCCCCATTCTGCCCCTCTGTCTCCTCTGCTCCCTCTCTGGGCCCCACTGACCTGGCTCAGGGGCACCCTCTGGCCACCCATGGCCTCAGCCTGGCTCAGACCTCGCTCCCCTCTGGCCCCACCTCCAGTGACTGCTCCTTGTGTGAGGGCTCCTCAAATGCCTGCCTGGCTCCCCACTGCCCTGTCTCTGGACCCTGGAGATTTCCTTGATTTCCTCCTCTGTTCCCTGCCCCCAGCTGTGTCGTGCCTCAACCTGGAGGCACCAGGCACCTGCTCCTGCTCCAGGCTCCTTCGCGGGGCCCAGTCACCACCTCTCCGGAGCCAAGTCCTCAGACACTTCTCCAGGATGCCCCATGGCCACTGCCTGCTCCCGCGTGCCTCTCGGCAGCCCTGGGCATCCTTGACAGGGGACCAGGGGCTCAGGAAATCCTGTGGTTGTTCTTATGGGAAGGGCAGGTTTCATCAGTTCCCTGGTACAGAGGAGGGAACTGAGGCACAGAGTGGTTGGTGGGGCGCAAAAGTTAGAAATGGGGTAATTCAGGCTTGAAGCCCAGTGCCACCTGTTGCCAGAGGGGCCTCTCTCCACTGCATTCCAACTTCCTTTCAAACCCACTGGAGGGGCTGGGAGGCGAGCTCAAAGGGCTAAAACACAGGCTCTGCATGCAGGAGGCTTAGGCTCACCTCCCATATACACAGCCTGGTCCCCAAAGCAGTACCAGGAGCCACCTCCGAACACCACTGGGTGTGAGCCCCCAGAATAAAACAAGCATCTCACATACACAATTTCCACCTGGACAGGTATACACAAGCAAACAGGCGAACATAAGTGGAGATACACAGAGGCTTACACACCATAGCAGAGCCCACAGAGGAGCTCAGGGCCCCCATGTGCCACTGACACTGCATGCCCACCACTGGACACGTTACCATGAACGTGCCTATTGGTGCGCCTGCAGGCAAAAACCACACAGATACACAAACACACACACACACCAGCATGATGCTGGTGCATACACATCGACCCCTGTGCACACACAAAGATACAGGTCTGCAGGAAAGACACTCCCACACATCCTCGGCTATGCATCCATACCCACACTGGTGCACTCAGGGGCAGACCCGCCCAGACACAAAGACACAAGCACAGCCTCGACACGGGCGCACACGTGTGAGCACACACACTCACAGCAACACAAGACACTCGGCACCCAGGGACCCTGAGAGCAGCGGAGGCGGGGCCGCCAGAGCAGACACTCGGTGCGTGCAGGTCAAAGAGAGCCCGTGCAAGGGGTGGGGGGCCTGTCTGAGGTACCTCGGGGCGCTCACATTTTTGCAGCTCAGGAAGGCAGCTGACATACCAGCCTGGCTGTGATGGTATTTTGCATAAATGCTAATGTATTAATTACCATGTACAGTACACAGAGCTGCCATTTAAAAAGAAAAAGTTAAGACTTTTTAATTCAAAAGCCCCATGCGGGGGTGGGGGGTGGGGGTCTGCCCTGTGTGGTGGGTGGAAGCTGGGCAAGGCAACCACGTTCACACCCACCCTGGAGTCCCCAGGTCCCAGCCCACCCTCGGGGCTCCTGGTGCACAGCCTTGACAAGAACCGAGTGCAGCGGGCAAGTAACACCAAACCAACGGGGTCATCCTCCGGCAGGGTCCGAGAGGGGCGTCCAGTCCTTCTCCTCTCCACTGGCTCTGCTCTGCGGCAGGGGCCGTCATGCAACCTTTGAAGAGGTGCTGCAGTGTTATGTCATGCCCTGGCTTTAATCCTTTCAAAGGCTTCCGCGGCCCCTAAAGTTCACCCCCTAACAGGGCCACAGGGCTGAGCTCCCGCCCTGCTGCTGCGCTCACCCTCCCGCGCCCAACCTCCACGGGGCCTCCCTGTGTCCCCAGGCCCATCTGACCTGTCCCCCTCCTGGGGAATCTCCCCGCCACCACCACCCCAAAGCATCTCCGACACCCCATCTCTAAAGGCGCCCCCAGCCCCATGCTCTCTCCTGCGTTGCTGGGGACTTTTCCTATTTTTCTAGCACGTCTTATGGTTCCCAGATTCCGGGGTGGTTTCTTTACTTGCTAATATCTGCCTCCCCCTGGACAGCGTGCCTCGGGATCTCACGGGGACCAGGCCGCCCTCTTCTCCCAGCAATAACGTGGCTCCTTGGACAGTAGAAGGCACAACCTAGATGCCCAGTCAAATGTCTGTATGAGCGGCAGAGCTGGAGTGAAGGGAACATGTACTTCCTAGTGGCATCCTCCACAGGCCGAATTCCATTCTGGGGCTCCCACTCCACCCCACCTGCTGCAGCACAGCCCTGCTCCTCCCACCTCGCAAGCCAGAGCAGACCGAAGGCCAGCACGGGAATGCATGTCCAGCACCATGTGATGGCACTCGTGCCCAGGCCTCCCAAGTCCCACCCGCTGTCGCACGAGACTCTCAAAGGACACCACTAACCAGCAGCGGTGAACAGCTCCTCCAAGTCCTTCCTCTCTGCCCTTCCCCTCCAGGGTCACTGCACTGTGTTACACCCCAGGAGGGGGCACACGCTTCCCGCTGCAGGAGAAATGAAGGTCCTGAACAGAGGGGATTCACCCAGTTCTGACGGCTGCTCAGAGGACAGTTGGGATTACAGCCAGCCCAGGAGTCCCACCAGGCACTCCGGATCCTGGAAGACAGCAGAGGCCCCGCACACTGTCCCAATAGGCCACTCCTCCCCCGAGGCTGAGGCCAGCCGGCACAGTTGTGCAAGTCCCACACCTATCCTCAGCCCCTCTCCTCCCAAACCCACTCTCTCCACCCCCGGGCCCCTGACTCAGGCCGAGAGAGCACCATCTCTTACCCTCTGGTCGGGCTGGCTGGTTTCCGGTCCACACGCAGTTGTGCTCAGGGGGCTACTCCTGGCTCCAGTGCTCCACGGTTGTTCCTGGTGGCACTTGGGGGATTATAAGGTGCTGGGAACCAATCCTGGGGGCTCTCACACGCCAATACACTCCTGCTCGTTGCACTATCTCGCTGGCCTCACTACGCTCCTGAGACAGCCTCCAAACTGGCCTCTCACATCTGCCAAAGTGGTTTTCCTTAAGAGGGACCCCATTTCCCTCCCCAGGTCCCCTTTGTTACCCTCAGCAGGGGCAGTAAGTATATATCATCAACAAAAATGCAGAATTTGGGCCAGCGCAATAGCATAGCAGGTAGAGCACTTGCCTGGCATGCAACAACCAGACTTGATCCTGAAACTGCATATGATCTCATGAGCACCTTGAGGAGAGATCCCCGAGTACAGAGCCAGGAATGATCCCTGAGCACAGAGCCAGGGGTGATCCCTGAGCACAGAGCCAGGAGCAAGCTCAGAGCACTGCCAGGTATGGCCCCAAAACAAAACAAAACAAAAAGCAGAATTCAAGCCCTAGTTCTACCACTTCCTAGTTGTGTGGCCTTAAGCAGATCACCTGACCTCTCTGGGCTTCAACTGCGTAGTCTGTTAAGGATAAATGAGTTAAAATGCATAAAGCAGCAAGTGCCCAGAGGCTGGAAAGCAGGACTCTTATCACTGCTTTTGACAATCAACTGAAGTGCCTTTCTCGGTCATGAAACTGCCCCGTCCTGAGGATGAGAATGAGACTAGAGTGTTGCTCTAAGGCCTCTGCCCACACCCAGATGCAGCCCTTCTTTGGGTGTCCTGTTCTGTGGGCAGCAGCAGGACATGCCCTCAGCAGGAAACACTATCTGCGTCATGTCCCTCTCCTTAGGAAGTGACAAGAAACAGCCAGAGGAGACCACTCTCCACAGAGGGCTGGACCGGAGCCGTATTCTCCGGAGCCCCACGTTCCTGGGGAGCCCCCAGATGGCCAAAGCTCCCTTTGTCCAGGAGGTCAGGAGCAGCTGGCCAGCTGTGGGGAGTTCCGCTGCCCGGCTCCAGCCAGCAGCCCAGATGTGCATGTTTGCACAGCCGAGTCAGGGGCTCAGAAGGGGCCTTGTTGAGCCCCATGAAAGGGAGCTTGTGCTGGGGCGGCCGGGCTCCCGGACAGCAGGCAGGAATGCGGCCCACGGGAAGCCCTTCCTCCCAGGCCTGCCAAAGGCCTGCTCCCGCAGAGAAGCCCAGGCTGGGCTGCCCCAAGCTGGACTCAGACTCCCCACGCTCCTTTCTGTGAGATGGGGAGAGGCCACTTTCCCCCAGCAGGGGAGCCGTGGGAGGATGGTGGGCTGGGGAGGTTGGGGGAGCTGGGCGAGTAGGGGGTATGGTGGGCCCAGATGGAACGGAGCTCAGGGGTCTGAAAGACCAGGGCAGATTCACAGCAGGGGCAGAGAGGCAGCATGGGGGTAAGGGACTTGCCTTGCAGGAGATCTAACCCGGGCACCAGGAACCTCAATTTGCTCGTCTGTAAATGGGCTGATCTCAGCTGCCTCATGTGCCCTGGAATGAAATAACACAGTGGGTCATGTGGCGTTTTGGACACAGGATGGTGCCGGATCCCTCTGGGCTTCCTCTTTCCACCTCTTTGCCAGGTCCAAAACAGGAAACCTGAGGCTGCCTGCACTGGGGGTGCCGGTGAAGAAAAACATTTGCCTTCAGAGGCCCTTTACCCTCTCAGGGCACAGCGTCTGCCTGCCCCACACTGGCATCCCGGGCA
This sequence comes from Cryptotis parvus, assembly GCA_021461705.1. Lineage (NCBI taxonomy): Eukaryota > Metazoa > Chordata > Mammalia > Eulipotyphla > Soricidae > Cryptotis > Cryptotis parvus. The sequence goes on along the minus strand of JAJIBD010031211.1, from coordinate 67,540 downwards.
GAGCTGACCCAAGCCAGCCCCAGGCAGGGTCAATTCCGAGGTTCGGTCCATTTGCCAACTACTGGAGTTCTTGAGCAGTCACTGGGCAATGCTGGGGAGGGGCGACTGTGAACACCTTCAGGCTGCAGCAGCCTCAGGCACAGCCAGGCCATAGGGTCGGTCACCCTCAGCCATCACCACGGGCACACAGGAGTCCCAGACAGCAGAGTCGTCAACATGTCCTGGGAAGTCCTGAGGCTCGGCCAGTGCAGGGCCCAGGGGCAATGGGGACAGTCACTCCCTGGCTGTCTGTCCCTGGACTCAACTGTTTCTGGACTCAGCTAGGCCCCTAGCAAGGCGCACTGGGCCCCTCTTACCTAGCACTCATGGACCACCACCCCCCATCCTTCGTGGCCCCATCTCTCCACAGAGAACTTAAAGATGCAGGTTCTTGGGGAATTAGGAAGTGTTTGGGGTCCTGAGAGCCGGGGCCTGCTCTGCCTCGCTGCAGGGGGAGGTGGTACTGGAAGGCAGAGATGGAGGGGTCAGGCCTCCCTCTAGGGTAGAGCCTGCTTCAGTACAGGGGACGGACATCACGGCAGAAGGGTCACAGGGCTGAAGACAGAAGACAGGGGACAGGACACCCCCACCTGCTCTCTCCAGCCCACCCCCGAGGAGCAGGGGGCTTGGCCATGAAGGCTGTTAGATGCATTTACTCTCCTGCTAAGAACACAAACCTCCACCCCTATGGTCCCCCACACTCCCCAATCCACAAACTCAGCCCCTAGGTCTGGAGGCACCTGACCCTGGGGAATGTCAGCTCCAGTTAGTGTTCTTCGGTCTGCCCACGGCCCGGTAACTCCTTCACATACCCCAGACTAGCTGGGAACAGAGCAGCTGCCTCAGGGAGGCATCCAGCCTCCATCGGAACCTGCAGGACAAGGACATCTGAGACTGGTCCCATGAGCGACCTCTCTGCCCCCTCTTTCTCAGCAAACAACCCCCGCAACCATGATCCATTGAATTTCCAGAGTAGCGGTGCCCATCTCATCCATTTGGGGGCCCAAGACCAACACCTTCTTCATTGCCCATTCCGGGGCCTCTGGTTCCCGAGCTGTGTGGTGGTATCATATCTTCAAGAGGCAACTGAAGAACAAATGCTCGGACAATGCACAGGGCTGGCACACAGCAAGGGGACAGCCCTGAGACAAAATGGGAGGGGGAGTGTGGGGGAGGACTGGGGCTGGGGCTCCTCCCACTAAGGCTTCCAGCTACAGACCCCCAAGGTCCAAGCACTAGTCCCCTAAGATTAACAATTCACTCCTTTTCTCACTCATGTCCCCACCAAACCATCCAGCCGGCGAGTCCTAGCGAAGAGCATGCATGGGAGCCAGAGGGGAGTCCGCCCACAGACTCGCTTGAACTGAAACTTGGCAGATCCAGTCCAGACTGGCCCCAACTGGCTGCAACATGATCTAACTGATTTACGCTGGCTTGAGTCAAGCCAGACCTGTCGGGGCCAGCCCAAGATGTGTGGAGCTGGCCAAGCCGGGAGGAAGCAGCCCCAAGCCAGCCGCAGCCTGCTCACTGCGCGCAGGCACAAAGGCAGCAAGGCAACACCTCTTCCTCTGAGGGGGCCTTGGCCTGACAGTCTTATCTGTGCCCCTTACACTTTCTGGAAGCTTTTTTGTTTTGAGCGTGTATGTGGTAATGTTTCCATCTGAGCATCACAACCTATTCAAAGACTAAGTCACACCTCGATCCTCCCCACCACTAAAGCCATCATGGGGAAGTGCAGGAGCAAGAGAGACCTGAGTTCTGAGCTCATAGAACAAGCTGTGAACTCTTGTTGCTGCTGCTGCTGCTGCTGCTGCTGCTGCTGTTGTTTTTGTTGTTGTTGTTGTTGTTGTTGTTGTTGTTGTTGTTTGGGGGCCACAGCCAGCGATCAGGGCTTACTCCTGGTTCTGCGTTCAGGGATCACTCCTGGCGGGCTCAAGAGACCATGTGGGTGCCAGGGATCTAACCCAGGTCAGCTGCATGAAAAGCAAGTGTCTTACCCACTGTACTATTGCTCCGGCCCCAAGCTGTGAGCTCTTGAGCAAGTTACCTGGTCTTGAAACATAGAAGACGGTTTCAAATATTGAGATGGAAGAGACTAGGATTGCACAACACAGTACCCAATCCATGGACGTCCTTCCTAGGTTGTCCTAGGGTTGCTACTGTTCTGTGGCTCTGACCATATTCGGCTCAGAAGGGCAGGATTCAGTCTCCAATTCCAGTGCATGTGATCGCTTAACTTACAATTGTTTCCCTCACCATTCTTTCCCACAGGTTGATTGAGAGGTAAATGAAATGAACCATGGAAAGTACTTAGCCCAAGCCTGAGACATGGTAAGCAGAATATTCCATAGATGTTAGCTTTTATTATATTAAGGACTAATAATTCTATCACTCTGATAAATATTCTATGCATATACTGTATATACTATGCATAGAATTGCATAGAATCTATGTATAGAATGTATTTATAGAATTGTATATTGATCGTATAGAATCAATACAATCCTGTATTGATTGTTTGTCAATCAATACAAGAGGTGGGAGCTATTATTATCCCTATTTTCAGGAGAAAAAAACAACTGGGGTTATAGGGCTAGAGAGATAGCACAAGTGTAAGGCAACTGCCTTGCTGAAGACACCATATCCATTCCCGGCACTACATATGTTTCTATGTTGCAGGACACCTAAAAAACCTAAAAGCCTCTGCATCTGCCCTGGATTGCCTCCTGCAAATCACTTCGTAGATAAGGGGGTAGTTTGAATGTGGCAGTTTATCTGACCATGTATTCTGTACTGACTGGTATAAATATTCTCTCATGCTACCACAATCATCGTGGGACTAGTTAGATCTTACCAGCATATTTGCCTGGCCACGTTGGATCTCTAAGTAATTAGACCAGAGAGAAATGCTGTTTGCCTCCAAGCAAGCAAGCATGGCTCCCTGATAACTCAAAGACAACTAAAATACAAAACTACCATGAAGTAGACGAGACTCTTGTGAAGGCTTGGAGAAATATTTAACTGGCATTAGTATTAGTCTTTGGTACAGAGACATGCCATCTCAGAAACCCCCTTCTCTACCCTATAAAGGCATTTCCAGGCAGATCTTGGCTCAAAACATTAGCAAATAATAGGGCCTAGGTGAGGTACTGGGAGAAATTACCTAAGGGCATTTGACCCTTCCTGCTTCCCATAATAGTGGGAGGTCTGAGTTGCAGGGGTATAAAACCAGCCTGCTTCCTCTCTCTCTCTCTCTCTCTCTCTCTCTCTCTCTCTCTCTCTCTCTCTCTCTCTCTCTCTCTCTCTCTCTCTCTCTCTCTCTCTCTCTCTCTCTCTCTCTCTCTCTCTCTCTCTCTCTCTCTCTCTCTCTCTCTGCTCTCTGTGAGCTCACACCCTTCTTGGGAATCTTGTCTTTGTCTTCTCTTTACAGGGCCTTAACACGTGGTGGCCGCCATTTTGGCCTACATATGGCTGGGGTTCTAGCTGGGAATCCTAAGCATAGAGTTTTTCCTATTGTTGATTTGTGTGCCTGAACCTGTGATAAGTAAAGTATTTTAAAACCTGCGCCGGATTCCTGAGTCTTCATTCATTCCCCGTCGGCTTCGGAGGTAAAAGGGAACTCTCTTCCCGGTACTGTTGGAGACCCCAGTGGCGTCCCTGACATTTCTCCAAGCACCACTATGATCCCAGAGCACAGAGCAGGAGTAAGTCCTGAGTACAACCAGGTGAGCAAAAACCACACCCACTCCTCCCTTCTCAAAATAACAATAAAAATAAAGTCTCCGATTATGGAGCATGGTAATGGCAACTCAGAAGTATATTTGGGAGGAAAGTAACTGTCCCATATGTCAAGAGAGAGATAAACAGGACAAGTCATGGGAGGCAGGTGGTGATTGAAAGAGGGCAGGCTTGGAAGGCAAACTTGGACTCAAGACCCAGCACAAATTACTGAGCATTAACTTGTTCATCTGTCAAATGGAACTAGTACTCCTCTCTCTCTCTCTGTCTCTCTCTGTCTCTCTCTCTCTCTCTCTCTCTCTCTCTCTCTCTGCATTTGGTTTTTATTTGCTTGCCTGTTTTTTTGTTTTGCTTTTGGGCCATACTCTGCTATACTCAGGGTTAACTCCTAACTCTGCACTCAGAGATCATTCCTGGCAGGGCTCAGGGAACCTTCTGAGGTGTCAGGGATCAAACTCGAGTCAACCACATGCAATTCAAGAGCCCTACCCACGGTACTATCTCTCTGAAACCTTCTCTCTTTTAACTGCAGGGATTAAATTAGTTATCACGTATATCTTACAACTAAAAGTGGGAGTTCCCTCTTTTCTCTTCTTCCCAGGGATTACAGACATCCTAAATGGTGTGTTGCTGGTCATTAGACATCCCCACTGACATCTGCCCCTGTGTGCTGTCCCTTGCTAATGGGCTGCATCTGCCCAGAGGACCCCCATGCACACACACTGGACATATGTCAACAGCGACATGGCTTCACCTAGCACCTAGCCAGGGTTCTGCTGGGACCCAACAGAATTGCCGGGAAGACCTGTCAAGTCCAAGAAGGCTGAGGAGAGTCTGGGGGACGGGAGCCTAGTTGAGGGGTACTGCCCAAAGGGAGTAGCTCAGAAGTCTCGCCCAGAGCTGGCCAGTGGCTACTTGATCCTGTATTTAGAGATCCGTCCCCTCAGGCAGCCTGAGTCCAAACCCCTCCCGCCAGGTCCCCTGACAGAGGCTGGGGGAGGGGGTGAGTGAGGTATCTGACTCAGCACACTTCCAAAATGCCTCGTTCCGTCCCCACCCTCGGAGACTGGGACTAGATGCTCTATTAGACAGCTACTCAGAAATCAAGTCTACACTGCCTTGTTCCTAGGGGGCTACTTCCTGCCTCCATCATGATGGACCCAGAAATGAAATCCCTTTTTCTTACTCCCTTTGTTCCTCACAAAAGACTTCCTGGTGGGTGGCAAGCTTGGCTCCATGGGAGAAATCAAGAAGGAAGCGCACTCACTTACCCTAAGGAGTCCAACGCTGCTACGAACCCTGGCAAGGGCCTCACAGAGGAGGGACATTCCTCAGGTCTCAGGTTCCCTGTCACAGAGATGATGAAACTGACTCACAGCTCAGTGTGCGCTGATGGGGGTCTCACCAGGTCCTGCTAAAGCAAAACCATCCAGACTGAAACCAGAAAGGTCCTCTCTGCCCAGATCAGGTCTCTCAGGGCCCAGCGCCCTTCCCAGCACTGACTCAGGGGCCCAGCAATGTCTGAGAGCAACTGTCTGGTTTCTAGCCTCGGGCCTGATATAAGGGGAATGTCACACACTCAGTCTAGATTGTCACCTGCAACTTAATACGGAGCCTAGTCATAGAGAACATGTCACACTTGGGCATCAGCACCCAGACCGCCAGCCAGGTTCTTCACAGGGCCCTCAGATGTGGAAAACAGAGGTCAGCAAGAAGTAGGGAGCTCCCCATGGTGCTGTATCTCCTGGCGGTGCTGACGGTACTGTCCCACTCGCCAAAGAAGGACAAGTCCCCATTTCCAACTGACTTCTTCTCTCAGAAACCCCAGACACCTTGGATTCTCAGCAAAAGAGGAAACCACATGGAAGAGGGAACCTAAATCCACTCTCTGGAGGGAGAGTTGAAAGAGCAGTTGGCCCAGCAGAGGAGCAGCCTAACTGTCTCATTTCAGATTCCTGAAGGGCTATCAGGGGACAGAGTGAACTAAATGGCTCAGTAGGACCCCAGGGCAGGGAACAGATGAGTAGGCGCTCCAGGGACCGGTCCAGAGCTGTGCACCTTTGAAGTGACTGTTGGGGAGTGGAGGGGAGAAAATGCCCCATACTCAAAATAGGCCGTCCAGGGTCAGACACATAGTACCAGGGTTAAGGCACTTGCCTTGTATGCAGCTGACCCCAATTTGATCCCTAGTACCACCAGGAGCAGGGTTGGAAACAGAGCAGAGTTGGAAACAGCCCCCTGAGCACTGACAGGTGTACAAGTGTGGCCCAGACTTCCCTACACACACGACACACACACACACACACACACACACACACACACACACACACTCAGCTGCCCAGAAAACCAGTTATAAAAATTCATATCGGAAAGCTGTACTGGTCAAACCATGAGACATATGTGAAAGTCCTTGCCCACAAGGGAAGTCACACACTCTTAGCTCAGTGTCATAAGGTACCAACACAGACCCCAGCCCTCTAGACCCAGTAGTCAGTTTATGTGAAGTTTTGCTGCAGTAACAGCAGCAAGCACCAAAAAAAAATCATTGTAAAAAAAGTCATTGTAGTTTAACAAATATGGGTTTATTTGTCTGAACCCTGTCCCTCCTGACTCGCCTCCCCCTACCCCCCACCCCCACCCCCGCTCCTCTGCAAGAAGCTTTGCTGTCTGGGTGCCTCCCGCTCAGGGACATTTATGAAGGACACCCAACGTGAAAACAAATAAAAGGAAATCACCCCATCAGAGCTATAAGTAATAATCAATAATTCAAAGCCTTGATAAAGTCTTGCTGGAGAGCGCTTCAGAGAGAAGGCACGGGCTGAGTTTCATGGTTAATTCAATGTCAATTAGCTGATTGCTAACTTCCCTCCAGCGAAATCGCATGCAGTGCAGGGGAGAGAAATCAAACGCGCTCTCGCTTTAACAAGCCTGGTGTTTCAATCATTCATCTCTGGCCGCAGGCTCAGAACCAATGCCAACAGACGTTCCTTCACAGTTTTATCAACCATTTCTGCATGTCACTGTTTTCTCTGCTGCCCTTAATTGTCCCAGGACCATCTCAGGGAATCAGCATTACTTGAAATCTAGAGGAAAGCTAGTAGCTTTGTTTCCTAGAAGGTGTAGGACCCGCCCAACAGTTTCCCCACGATGATCTCTTCCTCAGGGGAAAACGTGCCAGGGGAATGTGGTCAGTAGACAGTAGAAATACAGCTACATGAAAGATGCTCAGTACGAGGGTTTCCCTCTGCTCTGGCCTGGCTCCTCGCCACGCCTGCAAGCCCCTAAAAGGGCCAGGACCACCTTCAGCACCATGGCCAGAGTCTCTGCCCAAAGGCAGGAGATGGGAGGGAGGAGCAGGATGAAAAGAAGCTGTGGGGCTCGGAACTGGAGAGGAGGTGGTGGACATCAGGGTGAAGGACTGCTGGGGACCAAGGCCCACCCTTGCCTCTGTATAGGGTCAGAGCTGGCATAGGGCCTGCTCAGAACCCAAAGATGTCACGTCTCCAAGTTCAGCTCTCTACATCTTTTTGCTCCTATAGGGACAGAAAGTACAGGACTGACGCTGAGTCACCTCCTTCCTAGGAACCCCCTGGGCGTGGTACCCAAAGGGGAGTTATTGAACAGGGAGTCCCAGGAAGGTGCTGCCCGGGAGGGAGGAGGGCCTGTCTGCAGGAGACCTGGAAACACCCATTTCCTGGAATTTCCTGGGATTGCTGGTTTCACACTCCGTGGTTCCAAGCTACAGCTTTTATGCCTCTCCCAGAGGCTGCAGACAGAGTTCGTTCAAGTGTGGAGCTCTCAGGGATGGCTAGTCCGTGTGTCCAGCCTACTGGTCTACAGGATGCCCAGAGTGCTGGTGAAACCTGGTTTCTGCACCTGTCTGTCAGGAGGGCATTTCCAGAAGAGATAAATCAGTTGAGTTGGCTGGTGGAGCAAAGATGCTCCCAAGGCAGTGGGCATCACCCAGTCTGCTGAGGGCCTGATGCAGGAAGAGAAGGGAGAAGTTCTTCTCTGTTCCCTGTCCAGAGGCTGATTTCTTCTGCCCTTGGACATGGTGCTCGTGGCCCTCTGGCCTTCAGGCTGAGACTTCTCCCCAGAAGAAGAGAAGTCTTCTCCTTCAGACTGAGACTTACGCCCAAGGTGGAGCAGTCAGGCAGGAGGCAGGGTTGGGGCTCAGACACCCCCCCAGGCTCCTTTCCCAGGAGCTGAGCACAGAAGGCTTGGAATTTGCTGCAGATATTTGTGGACTTGCCTGCATACTGCCGGCCCCTGGCATTCACTTCCCGGAGGCTTATTTGAGGAGACACAGAGGAACAGATTTAGGTTCAACAAACTTGCCCTGACAAACAAGCTAAGCCCTTTCTCCCTCTCTCCCACACCCGCCACCACACTCTGCTGGTCTGTCTCTCCCCTGACACGTGTCTCTCCGACTGTCTCCTGTACTGCCGATTCTCCTCCCTCGATCCCCTGCTCCAGATCCATTCCCAACCCAGCTCAGGCCTGCTCTGAGCCCCTGAGAGCTTATACACAGACAGACACACACACGCACACGCCCAGATGCACCGCACGTGCACACACACACACACACACACACGCCTAAGTGGCCCCTGGCTGGGACAGAGAGGGAGGACAAACAGGAGAGGTGGCGGGGGGGGGAAGCGAGGAAGACCAAGAATTCTGTCCCATTCCCTGACTCCCAGGCAACAGTTTTCAAAGCGGCTGTTCCTCTAAGGTTGCTCCTGGCACAGGGCACCCCTCCTCCCCGGGACCAGCCCTTGGCCTGGCTGCAAACACAGCAGCTCCTCCCTTGCCCCACCAGCTTTGGAAGCAATCAGGGCACCCTCAGGTGCCAGCCTCTGTGGCCCCACCAAGCCCTCCTGCCTCGGGAACTCCACCTTTGCCTTGCAAGTCACCCCTCATTACAGCCACAGTGTAAAAGCCATTCCAGGTGAACTCTGTTTCAGGCCCGAGCCCTGACCCAGACCATCTCCCTCTACTCACACATTCTTTGAGCACCTCCACACTTCTGCCCTGCTCTCCCTCATAACTTCTCCTAAACTCACAATAACATTGAGATGGTTGTTGCCAGCCCAGGGTGCTAGATATGGGCGAGGGGTGCCTGCTGTTTCACACATGCACACGAACATGCACACACACACGCACACACACACACACACACACACACACACACACACACCCCTTGTCCTCCTTGCAGATTGCAGGCTGAGAGAAAGAGGATCAGCTGGGATTCAGAGTGAGAAGAGTTGGGTTACAGCACCCCTTCTGCCACAATCCAGCTACCGCATTTCCCCTAACCTCCAAAGTCTTCTTTCACCATCTCCCTCCCAGGTGGTGAGAGAACAAGGTAGGTCACAGATGTGTGTGTGGTTTAGAAGCGGTGATCACAATGCAGGCATGAGAAATCACCCCCTGAGGTCCCCAGGGTCAACAGGGCACTGGCCTCTCCACAGGAGGAAAGAACGACAGGCCGACCGACGGCCAGCATCTGAGGACCCTGGCTGCTCCCTGCCGTGGGGTGTGGAGGACCTACTGTCTCTCCAATGACTGCTGTAACACTGAGGTTGAATTGGCGCTAGACCTGGGAAATGGGAATTGGGAAACTGGGAATAAAGCTGGGTGGAAATAGGATGGAACCAGATTTCGGATGGGCCTCAGGTTGGGGCTGGTTGGAAAGCTGGAGTTGGCCTGAGGCTTGGGTCAGAACTGGGTCTATGCTAGGGGCCAGAGTGATAGCCCAGTGGGTAGGGCGTTTGCCTTGCACATGGCAGGCCTGTGCCGGCCTGGGTTCGATCCCCGGCATTCCATATGGTCCCCCGAGCACCGCCAGGAGTAATTCCTGAGTGCAGAGCAAGGAGTAGCCCCTGAGCGTTGCCGGGTGTGACCCAAAAAAGAAAAAAAAAAAAGAACTGGGTCTATGCTAGCATGGACTGCTTCTGTGATGAAAGCCGGGCTCCAACCAGGGCCAATGTTGGGCAGGCTAGAGTTCAAGATGGAGACCAGGGGCTGGAGCGAGCCCAGCGGGTAGGCCTTTGCTTTGCATGCGGCTGGCCCATGCCGACCTGGGTTCGATCCCCGGCATCCCATATGGTACCCCGAGCACCGCCAGGAGTAATTCCTGAGTGCATAGCCAGGAGTAACCCCCTGAGCATCGCCAGGTGTGACCCAAAAAAAAAAAAAAAAAAAAGGTGGAGACCAAGGGTCCTGCTGGGGAAGGCTTAGAGGCTAGGGTTGAAAGCAGAGTTGGAAACGGGTTAGGGTGGAGACTGGAGTCAGGTCAGAGTTGGGACTGGAGTTAGGACTAAGCTTGGATGGAAGCTGAGTTGGATCCTGTGCTAGGACTTGGGCGTAAGTGTCAGAAACTTCCCTGCCTATGCAGACCCTACTGGGCTCTGGGAATGAAACTGCCCAAACCGTGGCCATGTACACACAGAGGCCTCAACTCTCTGCCTCGTTCTAAAGTGATTTCATTCTGGGGCCGGAGCAATAGCCCAGCGGGTAGGGCATTTGTCTTGCACGTGGCTGGCTGTGCCGGCCCGGTTTGATCCCCGGCATCCCATATGGTCCCCCGAGCACCGCCAGGAGTAATTCCTGAGTGCAGAGCCAGGAGAAACCCCTGAGCATTGCTGGGTGTGACCCAAAAAGAAAAAAAAAAAAAAAAAAGTGATTTCATTCTTTGTTTCATTCGCCCATTCAAAAAGAAGCGCCCTGATAACTTATGGAATCCAAACTAGATGCCAGAAAAGTCTCTCCAGTTGTTCATGTTTGAAAGGCAAGAAAGAACAGCCCGATGATCAGAGTCGGCTGCATCATTCAGGCACGTGGGGCTATGAAGGAAGGCCTGGAGGAGGAACCACCTGGGAGAGGGCACAGTGCTGGGAACCGCTAAGGGCCCCTGGGCATGGCCAAAGTCCCCAAAGTGTTCAACTCCACACAGCAGGTTCCAAGACAGAGGCATGGTTTCCTCCAGTAACCAGGAAATGCTTCCTGGGGGAGGAGGCACTGCACAGGTTCTGTGGGCAGCTACTCCAAACAGGAAGCTGGAAGGCGGGAGGCACACTAGGAGTAGAAGCAACCCCAACTCAGCGGGGCTGTGTGACCGCGAGTAAAAAGCTGCCCTCGCTGAGCCACCTTTACGAGATGGGAATTGTAATTCCTGCTCTGTGGGGTTTTGTGGGCGTCCAGACCCTGTGTATAAAGGGCCTGCCACCCACGAGGGGCTCTGCAGAGTGGGGTGGGTGGGGTGCCGGCAGCAGACACCTCACCCTCACCCTCGGGTCCATATATTTCGGCTTGGGCTGTCACTGTGTGATTTCTCCCCGAGTCCGAGCTCCCCGGAGTACGGGCGTGATTTACACAGCTCACGGGACAACTCCAAATTGGACTAAAACCTAATGACTGGAAACGAGACGAGTAATGAAATTCCACGCAGAAAATTTACAGGGGAGATTTATGAGGTGACTTTCATTTACGACGTGGAGCGCCTAGGGCACTGGGGTGGGGTGTGGCATTGGACAAATAAATCCGGTCCACACACTCCCCGCCCAGACGTCCCTGCCCTGGCTCCCCTCCACGTAGCTGCTGTCCACTCTGGATCGGCCTCAGCGTCCCCTGTACCACCTAGACCCCCAACTCCCTGTCCTCTTCTGCCCTGGACTCCAGCCACTTCTAGCCCGGGGACTCTCGGAGTCTTTGGGAAAAAGCTGGACCAAATGTGGACAGGCTGGAAAGGGGGAAGTCCAGGGGTGGCCTGTCCAGGCTAAGCGCTCCCTTGCAGTATTAGGGCTCCCAGAAGGACTGGGGGCCGTGGGCAGGGCCTTCTGTGCTCAAAACCATGCTGGAGCTGTTAGGAGCCTAGGAAGGAAACTGAGGGGGCTCCATCTGGCCTCTCTGGGGCCCACAACCAGTCCAGAGCTGCAAGGCTGTCGCCAGTCTCAGAAAGGAGGATCCTCTCCGGCTTCCTTCCTCAGCTGTCCCTCTCCTGAAAAGAACAGGACTCCCACTGCCCCCACTTCAGGCCCCTTCCTCCCCTTCCCAACCCCTCCCCCCACTGATTCTCCAGGCTCTAAGGATCCCAGGGCTCAGCCTGCTTCCTGGTCATTTCCCTCTGTCCTGCCCACACCAGACAGTGCCCAGGGGCTGCTCCAGACTCATGCTCAAGTATCACTTCAGGCAATGTCGGGTGTTGGATGGAACATATAGTGCCAGGTACGGAGCCCAGGCCCCCCAACTGCTGAGTAAGCACTCTAACCGGTTAAGTTATCCCCTCCGGCCCTCTACTGGACACCACTAGAACCTAAGGTCCCAGAGGACAGTGTGCAGGTTTTGCTGACCAGTAGCAATCCACAACTCTTAGATGGGGCCTGACTGGAGGAGCAAGAAACTTTGGATGAGCAGGTATCGGAGTATGTCCAGTGTGCTAAGGTCCTCTTCATAAGTGGAACATTAGAGCAGGTATCGGAGTCTGTCCAGTGTGCTAAGGCCCATTCACCTGCATAAGCAGAACATTCAGACCCACCCTGAGGGCTGGCCCTTGTGCCAGCTGCTATAGCACCAGACCAAGCCAGCATCGGGGTGGGGGGGGGACAGGAGTGACCAGTCCCTGGGATACATCAGAGGAAGCCGGCCAGGGAGGCCAGTAAGAAAGTCTCGGCAGGACCCTGTACCGGGGTCCCTGCAGTCACACAGGAGAGTCAGGAGCACAAGGTCAAGAGGCCGGGAGGGTCCCAACTCTGCCAGCCGGACTGCCAGCCCTCTACCTCTCTGTGCCTCACTCACCTCATCTGCAAAATGGAAACAGGGTATATTGGACAGCCGTGAAGACAGGAAGGAGCTGTCTGGGAAGCTCTTCCTCCAGACCCAGAACACAAATGTCACACACTGTGACACATAAATCCTAGCCACTGTAACCTGCTCCCAGAATTGTTATTAAAAATTAACGGGCAGAGGGGCCAGAGCAATAGCCCAGCGGGTAGGGTGTTTGCCTAGCACACAGCCGGCCCATGCCGGCCCGGGGTTCGATCCCCAGCATCCCATATGGTCCCCCGAGCACTGCCAGGAGTAATTCCTGAGTGCAGAGCCAGGAGTAACCCCTGAGCGCGCCGGTGTGACCCAAAGAAATAAAAGAAAAAAAAGAAAAGAAGAGAAACATTAACGGGCAGAGAAGAGTGAAGAATTTTAGGGGTAGGGCCGGAGCAATAGCACAGTGGGGAGGGCGTTTGCCTTACACGCGGCTGACCAGGGTTTGATCCCCAGCTCTGGGGTGTAGACTTTCTGTGTCGTAAAACATTCCCACCGAGGACCAATTCAAACTCTGGACCTCACTGACAAGAAGCCGGGACAAGGGGCTGAGAGACCGCTGAAAGGGCTGAGCTCCTGCGCCGCATCACGAAGACCAAGTCTGCTTGGCATCCCCTACGCCGGCACTGAGGAGTGACCCCCGAGCACCGAGCCAGAAGGAAGCCCTGAGCATCACCAGGTATGACCAAAACAAAACAAATTTTTTATTCCGTTGATTTGATTTTTTTTTTTTACACTGGGGAGAGTCAGCCCAGACAGTGGCCTACAGCCTCCCAGCCTGCTCCCAGGGCCTGGCTCTGCCGGGACAGCACCATCTGCACCCAGATCGTGGGCTCTTGCAAGGTCAAAGATTAGGGTCTGGGGAAGGGGATAAGGAGAGAGTGGCTCGGATGCAGCCTGAGGCTCAAGAGGGGCTGGACCTCCGAGGTTCCTGGGGGCAGCTCAGGGCTGGGAACAGGGACGCACAGGCACGTGCCGCCCCACTGCACCTACAACCACCCGGAAGTCGGCACCTGCCCCTGAGGAAGGAGGGGGTGCTTGCAGCCAGGCCTATCCTCAGGGGAGCAGAGAGGGAGACTCTTTCCCGAGCCCCTGGTTCCCCCCCCACCCCCCTCAGCTGCCTTCCCTGCCAGGGTCCTGTCCCCTCCCTGCGGGGACTCAGAGGGGGAGCTCTGGAAACCAAGTTCAGAGACCTGGGGCTGGGCCAGCCCCCGCAGAGCTGCTGCGTGCTGAGGGGGGAGGGCCCTGGAAGCGGCAGGGTTTGCCACCTTGCTCCCTCCCTCCCACCGCCCTCCCCAGCAGGTTATCAGCGTGAAAACAGGAAGGCTGGCAGTGCTATTAATAATACATGAAGCCAGCTCTGCCCCCATCAGGCGGACTGGCAGGGGCTAGAGGCAGCCCCAGCCCCGGGAGAGAACACCAGGCTGCTGGGGCCTGCCTGGCAGGCTGGGCAGGGGGCAAGGGGGGAGGGGGTCTCGCCTGCTTCTCCCATTGGCTTTGTGCATGTCCAAAGGGCTGGTCACTGACAGCCCATCCCCTGCTCAGCGATGCCGGGGCCTGCAGACGAAGAGCCGCTTCCAACCCGGGAAGCAGGAGGCCTGGGGCCCAGAATTCCTGAGGCCTCAAGGGCAGAGGAACAACCCGACCTCACGGTGAAATGGATCAGATGGGGTCAGGGAGGCACTATAGCAGGTAGAGCGCGTGCCCAGCATGCGCCTGACCCAGCTTCAATTCCTGGCACCACACATTTCCCCTCCCTCCCAGCAGGCACCACAGTGGGCAGCCCAGCACTGCAGGACCCAAACGCATCTCAGCCCTGGGTCCTCGCACTGAACCAAAGGTCCTATTGGCCAAGAGTCACCAGTGAGGCCCCCTGAGCCTCCTAAGCACCATTTGGAAGTTTTCCCCTCCTCTCCCCAGCAAAAAGAGAAAAGATCATGTCCAACTCCTGGCTCCACTTACTGTGTGACTTCAGAAAAATCACTTTATCTCTCTGACTCTCAACTTCAAAATCAGGAATTGCTAAGGAAAAGATGGGAATCAATATAATAGACACAAAAATACAACAGGATAGATGTAAAACCTCTGGCCTGCAGCAGGCAGGCATTCAGAGAATGGGCTGGAGTAAAGTTACTTCTAGGGTCAAGAACTGGGGCCCACGTCCTTCCCTTCCTGGGCTTTTTCTTCTCTATAAAACATGCTTAGACTACGGGGCTTTCGAGGCTTTCCCAGAGTAGGACAACAGGGTGAGAAAACAGCTTAGACTCGAATCCCCACACCTCAGCCAGGCCCCTCTGAATGGCTGCCCGTGTGCAGGGGCCCAGATGCTGTGTGGTTCTGAGCCTGAACCCGGCCTGAGTGCCATCAACAGAAGGAAGGCTCTGGGGTTTGGAGAGGGGAGTGAAGGGACCCAGCGAGCTGGGAGAAAGCAACAGCTGCACGTCTGCGCTGTCCAGGGCCTACCGTGGGTCAGCTGCCCTTCATCCACTCAGAGCCTTCTGGAGGCGTGGGAGGCCCCAGGCGAAGCTCTCAGTCACTCCTCACACCTGTCTGTCCCTCTGAGGTGCCTTTACCATGTCCTTTAAAAAGAAGGGTCCCAGGGCCGGAGCGATAGCACAGCGGGTACGGCGCTTGCCTTGCACGCAGCCGACCAGGGTTCGATCCCCGGCATCCCATATGGTCCCCTGAGCACCACCAGGAGTAATTCCTGAGGGCAGAGCCAGGAGTAACCCCCTGAGCATTGCCAAGTGTGACCCAAAAAGCAAATAATAATAATAATAATAATAATAATAATAATAAAAAAATTTTAAAAGAAGGGTCCCAAACTCTGCTGTTGATAGCCTCTTGCTCTCATATCTCTCTTCTCCCAGAGCCTTTCCCCTCTCTCTCCCATGGATTTCCATTTTTTTTGGGGGGGTTCTTTTTTGTTTTTGTTTGTTTGTTTGTTTTGCTTTTTGGGTCACACCCAGCGATGCTCACAGGTTACTCCTAGCTCTGCACTCAGGAATTACCCCTGCTGGCACTCAGGGGACCATATGGGATGCTGCAGATCAAATCAGGGTAGGCGCGTGCAAAAGCAAAGTGCCCTCCAGCCCACTCCCACAGATTTCTGTTTCCGTCAGTACTCCCATGACTGGCAGCAGGGCCAGGGGTGGCACAGTGGAAGGAAGTTGAGTCCCTACAATCAGGAGTCCCAGAAAAGCAAATAAACAACTGCCCTTTATCACTCCCCCCAACCCATCCCCACCCAGCCCTCCTCCCCCCCAACTCCCAACCTCCACCCCTCCCCAACCCATCCCCACCCAGCCCTCCTCCCCCAACTCCCAACCTCCACCCCTCCCCCCAACCCATCCCCACCCAGCCCTCCTCCCCCAACTCCCAACCTCCACCCCCCCCCAACCCATCCCCACCCAGCCCCTCCTACCCCCCAACTCCCAACCTCCACCCCTCCCCAACCCATCCCCACTCAGCCCTCCTACCTCCAACTCCCAACCTCCACCCCCCCCAACCCATCCCCACTCAGCCCTCCTACCCCAAACCCAAACCGCTAACCCTGCCCCTTTCTGACAGGACCCTTCTCCCAGGTGACTCGAAGAAGTCTCCAGGTTTCCCAGCTAAGATGTCTCCAGGTTTCCCAGATAAGATGATCAGAGGATGAGAAGCTGCAGCCAGAGCCTGCAGTGGACAGAGCACAATCTCCAGCCCTGGGCAGCAGAGCCATGTCCAGTGTCCTTCATGCATGACCCTTCCAGCCTGGAGACCATCTCAGTTTCTGCATTTCTGCCATCAGCATTGTATGTTTCATTTCTTTAACAATTTTGTGCTTGTTTCTTTCTTTGGGGGCCACGCTGTGCTCAGGGCTTACCCTTGACTGCTCTCAGGGATGACTGGGCCGGACTCTGGGGACCCCCTGAAGTGGCAGGGATCGAGCTCTGGCCGACTGCATGCAAGGCAAACACCTTGCATGTGGCCCCCTTAGCTGATGGACCCCTACTCTAGTCCAGGCCCAGTCCTGGGAGGGCTGCATGTCTAAGACAGACCAAGTTCTGCCTTCTCAGTGGGGAAGCAGATTATCAAAGCATAAGCCACGTGTCTGGGCAGGGAAAGGTCGCTGGAGTTTAGCTGTTCTGCCTGAGAGATTAGAGAGGAATGGTAAGGGGAGAAGAGATACTACAGCGAGTAGGGTGCTCGCTTTGCACATTGCTTGCCCAGGTTCAATCCCAGGCATCAATATGGTCCCCCAGGCACATTAAGAGTGATCCCTAAGTGCAGAGCCAAGAGCAATAACCCCTGAGCATCATCAGGTGTGGCCCAAAAAACCAAAAAAGAGTTAAAAATAATTATTTTTAAAAGGGCAAACCGGCCCCCTGGGGAGGGCACACCTGAGAAGGAGCCAGGGTGGGAGGGAGTGAGCATGTGAGCAGAGGGGGTCAGGGTGGGAGGAAGTGAGCATGCGAGCAGACGGGGGTCACCGGCTGAGAGAGTGCGCGTGAAAGGTCCTGGGCTTAGAGTGCACTCCAACTTCAGCCTCAAAGGGCCAGGCAGGAGGACGGGGCATTGGTTGGAATCTACCACACATGTGGGCAGAGGGTAAGTAAGACTGAGAAGAGACCAGTGTGCCAAAATAGTTGGAAATGTAACACTAGACTAGAACTGAGCATTGAAAGTAGGATGTACATGATAGCCCTTCCGTGTCTGTATTGTAAACCATGAGAGAGAGATAGAGAGAGAAACAGTGAGAGAGAGAGAGAGAGAGAGAGAGAGAGAGAGAGAGAAAAGTGCCTGCCATAGAGGCAGGTTGGGAAAGGGGGAGCTGGGGACATTGGTGGTGGGAAATGGGGGAGCTGGGGACATTGGTGGTGGGAAATGTGTACTAGTGGAGGGATGGGTGCTGAAACTCAATCATGAACAGCTTTGTAATATTCTATCACACAGTGATTTTTTTTTTGCTTTTTGGGTCACACCCGCGATGCTTAGGGGTTTCTCCTGGCTCTGCACTCAGGAATTACTCATGGCAGTGCTCAGGGGACCATATGGGATGCTGGGGATTGAACCCAGGTCGGCATGGGCCTGCCACATGCAAGGCAAACGCCCTACCCGCTGGGCTATCGCTCTGGCCCCATAGTGATATAATTTTTTTTTAAAAGGGGGGGCAGAGAGTGTGCAAAGGGAAGGACCACCTGTGAGGTGCATGAGGTCCTGCACCCCAGGGAACAACACGTCCCCCAGGGAGACCCCTTGTGGGCCCAAAGCCCCAGGTCTCAGCAGTACTGCTGGTACCACACCACTGGTCCCACACCGTCAGACTGAGTGTTTCCAGGAGTGTCTGTCCCCCAGTACGGCCGGGGAGGCACCTCATCAAACGGAGTTTAACACGTTACAGGGGAGCGAGGGGCGGCAGAATCAGGAAATGAAGGAGAGGAGGAGGAAGAGGTGCAAGGAAGCAAGAGGGTGAACCTGGCTTGGGGGCGCCATGTCCAGGACGATGCGGAGAGTTTCGAGGGCGGGGTTTTGAGGACGACCATGATCCAGGCAGATCCCATGAGAGACACGGGCCCTCCAGAGCAGCACGGCCCACAGGAAACAGAATCACACATTCTCTCTAAAGTGTTCTGATGTCCACACCAAACATAAAGAAATGGAACCCATCCAATTCTTATCATATGTTTTATTTCATTGAAAACAGTATCCTGCCAACGTCATCTCTATTTATATCATCAGAGATAGTTCAGTTTCTTTTCTCATCCCGCGTCTTTGGAATCTAGCTCCCATTTCACACTGCAGCTCTCCGCAAAGTGCCCGCGAGCTCTGCAAGGCTGCAGCAAAGGGCACAGGGCAGGGGGAGCGGGCGCCCGGGGGCAGGGGGCAGCTCAGAGGCCCTGTCCAGGAGCAGAAAGGTAGGCTCGCAGCCAGGAGGAGGGAGGATGTGAGGTGGCTGGGGGGGCTGTCAGCTGGGCCCCTGGGGATTATTATTCATCACTGACCGGTACTGCAGACTGGCACGTTGCCAGGGCTAAACCTGGAGTGTAGCAACCTCTCCTCTGAGCCCCTCGATAGTCCCAAGGCAGCCAGCCCTGACCCCCAACTACAGAGCTGGGGCCGCTGTCACCTCAGAAGCCTCTCTGAGCAAACAGCTTCCCTGGCCTGGAGGGGCCCCCAGACTGCAGGATCAGGTCCCCATCACTGCCCTGAGCCCCAAGGTCAGGGAAAGGAGAAGGTAGTACACAGAGCCCAGGCTGGCACCCTGCAGTCACATGGGCACCTCAGGTCCCATTCCTCGGTACCATGGAGCTTAGGGTTTGCAGGAAGGATGTTTGCTGGGGAGCCCTGGGGGGCAGCAGGCAGGGGGAAGTTGACAGCAGCACCGTGTCCCCAAAGCCTCCATGGTGACTTTTCAGCAGCACCCAGGTTAAAGCCAGAGAACCCAGCCTCGGCACCCCACCCCCACCAGCTGGCCTGCCATCAGAGACACACTGTCACTAGGGAGGAGCAGAACTTCGGGAAGGCGACCCCTTCCACAGAGGCAATTCCGAGGATTCATTAGGGGCCACTGTCAACTGTCCCTGCTCCCCACAGCAGGCACCAGCCACAGGACCCACTACAGCTCAGGACTTCAGGGCCCAGGGAACGTGAACAGAGAGAGACTGTCCAAGGGACAGTCCTCCTCTGGGGACGAGAAGCAACACTGTTATGGCAGCGGGTCCCACCAGATTCTCAACAGCCTGAGAGCCAGCAACCGGGTCTCAACCACTGGAGGGGGCTGATTCTTTTATTGCACTTCTCTCAATTTTCACTGAGGCACCAGGGTGTATGAGACTGCTGGAAGCCGCATTTGAGAGACAGTTGAGAGAAACTGTTGACAGCAGGTAGGCAATGTTCCAACACCCCCTGCCAGTGTCCCCAGCCTCTACCATCACCCTGTCCAGCCCTGACACACTCAGCTCTGCAGACCCACTCAGGGGCTGTTGTCATTGGCCACTTTAACTCCTTATGTGTTTCTTTATAACCCACACATGAGAGCAATCATTCTGTGACTGTCCTCTCCTGCACTCAGACTGATCCCCTCCGGCTCCACCCAGGCAGAGAGAAATCCCAGATTTCTCTCAGAGCTGCATAGTATTCCGTCTTGTGTATTGATCACTTGATCACTTGAATCCCGTTATTTATCGATTTGCTCGAGCGGGCACCAGTAACATTTCCATTGGACCCTATCACGTGCCAATGTAGCCCAATGGCATCTCTTTTCCTTGTCTATTAGCTGCATAGTATTCCATCTCGTACTAGCACCTTCCTTTGTGCAATCGTCTATTCTTGAGCACATGGCTTGTTTCCACATGTTGGCTACTGTGACCAGTGCTGCAATAAACATAGCAGCGCAAATATCTCCCTGAAATATCAGTTTGGGTTCTTGAGGCAGATGCCAAAAAGTGGCTTCACTGAGTCAAACGGAAGCTTAATTGTTTCAGGTTTGGTTTTGGTTTGATTTTTGCTTCTGGGCCACACCCAGATGTGCTCAGGACTTACTCCTGGCTTTGTACTCAGGGATCACTCCTGGCAGCATTTGGAGGACCACATGCAGTGCCAGGGACCAAACCCAGACTGGCTGCATGCAAGCAAGAACCTTAACCCTTATCCTATCTCTTCGGGCCTGAATTTTTTTTTTGAGAAGTGTCCAATACAACTTTTCATAGCAGCTAAACCAAAAGACAGTCTCTCCAAGAGTGGGTTTCTTTCTCCCCCTCATCCCCACCCCCAGTGTAGTTTCTACTTTTTGATGTGTGCCAGTCTCACTGGTGTGAGGAAATACCGCACACTTGCTGTATTTGCACTTCTAGAGGGTCTGTTTCTGGAGCACACAGCCCCTCCCCCAGGGCCCCATCTCCTGCCCGCCTGTGAGGCTGTTCCCTTCCCCCACCCCTGCCAGGGCCGACTCAGGTCTCATCTCATCCTGCTATTGTGAGGCTTGAATGAGCTTAAGCAAGTGGAAAAGTTTTGTTCGCTGTGG
Source organism: Cryptotis parvus (assembly GCA_021461705.1). NCBI lineage: Eukaryota > Metazoa > Chordata > Mammalia > Eulipotyphla > Soricidae > Cryptotis > Cryptotis parvus. Next base: position 46,941 of record JAJIBD010031211.1, on the reverse strand, counting down.
GGTGCCCTCCACGGAGAGGGGCCCCAAGAAGCCCCACACTCCCAGCTGCTCCCTGGGTCCGCTACCGGCTTCCCTCGCCCTAGACCCTGCTTCTCTCCCTGTCTCTGCCTTTCTGTAACTCAGTCTCTCTCCAGTCCCTGCCCTCTCCTCATTCTCTTCTCCCCCAACCTCTCCTCTCCTTTGCATTCTCTACTCTCCCTCTCTACCTCTCTCACTCCCGCCAGACCATGCTGCTCCCCTGTCTCTCTCCCTCTGCCTCACCCTCCCCACACACATTCTCTAAACCTCATCTAAACCTCAATCCCTCCATCACCTCATCCCTCCCATCCTCTGTCTCCGCACCTCCCTACCGCAGTCTTTTTTTTTCCTCTTTTGTTCTTGGTGAGGGTGGGGGGAACTTTTGGGTCACATCTGGTGATGCTCAGGGGTTTCTCCTGGCTCTGCATTAAGGAATTACCCCTGGCAGTGCTCCCAGAACCATATGGGAAACCGGGAAACAAATCCAGGTTGGCCACATGCAAGGCAAATGCCCTCCCCACTGTGCTATTGCTCCAGCCCTCCCCCCAGCCTTAATCTGAATCTCCATCTCTGGCCTCTCGGGAAAGCGGCCTGCAAGCTCAAGTCTACAGCAGCCAACAGCTCAAAAGTGGAGTCCCCACGGCTCTCCTGCTCTTGCATGCTGTAACCCTGGCCCCCATCCCTGGGCCTCGAGTCCCAGCCTGTTTGTTTACTACAGTGAGTGGAGAGGCTCCACGGAGACACAACTTTCCCGATCCGAAAGCTTGGTGCTGGCAAGGAGCCAACAGCACAGGCAGGCTGCCAGGCAGCGAGAGCCGCCTCGGGAGATTTGCAGCATTTTTCAAACTGGACCCTGGCAAAGGGCACAGGCCCAGCCCATGGTGGGTGGACGCAACATGGAAGGTTCTGCACCACCATCAGCCCAGGGAGCCTCAGACTGCCAACAGCACTGTACGAATGGGACCAACTCTCAAGGAATGCCTCTAAGAATCAAGTGATGAGAGGAAATCGATGAAAGGAAGATCCCGACAATATAAATACTGACCGGTCCCACACACTTAGTAAACCTACCTACACCAATGGCTGTTAGGCATTTAGCGGGTGTATGGACAGACAGATGGACAGATGAATGAATAAATGGATGGATACACAGACGAGTGAATGGATCCATCAGTAGGTGGGTGACTAGATGGGTGAATGGGTAGATGGATAGATAGATGAGTCAGTGGGGGGGTGAGTGGATGTGTGGATAGATGGGTAGGTCAGTGAGAGGTGAATGAGGGGGTTGAATGACGGATGGATGAATGGACACATCAGGGCAATGGCTGGATGGGGGGATGATGGAGGGATGGATGGTTCAATGAGTCAGTGGAGGTGGAGTGGGAGAGTGGATGATGGATGATGGGCGGATGGATGGGTGGGTAGGTAGTGGGGTTAGATGGGCACATGGGTGATTAGGTAGGTGGATCAGGGTGAGTGGGGATATAGATGGATGGGTTAGCGGAAGGATGAAAGAATAGGTGGACAGAAGATGGAGCCATGGTTTCCAGATTAACATAGTTCATATTACAAGAATATTGCTTTCCCTTTATCCCACCTGGAAAATTCCTTTTGCCAGATTTCTTCACTTAAAAAAGCTGACAGAAGGGCCAGGCACCTTCCTTCACCTCTGAATCTTGAAGAATTTTCCTGTTTCATCTCCCTCTGTCCTTTTTCCTGCAGGAAAGGATGCGAAGTGCAGGTCACTGCACAGGTAGGTGGTCAGGAGCGGAGAAGCACAGCTTCTGCTGCCTTCACAGGATCAGCCAAGCACAAGGAATTGTTCTGGGACAATTCTATGAGACAGTGAGGTGGAATCTTCTCTCCTGCCAATGGCCAGAGCCCCACACTAAGATCAGACTCCCTAAACAGGGCCTAGAGGACAGGTGTTGAGCTCTACATGGGATGAGGGGCAGGGAAGATGTGGCCAGGAGCCCCGCAATGAGGAAGTTCTGCGGTAGGCACAGTTGAATGGGCCAAGGTTGGACACTCTACCCACACACAGACACTCCTGCCTACTGGATGGTTTCTAGGAGGTTGGGTCTGGCCCTGGCAGGACTCAGCCAACAGCTGGAAAATCCTAGCAGAGTGATTTCTTAGAACCATCCCACTTCTCCCATTGTGAGGATTCTGGTCCTTCTAGGAGATAAGAAGCTGTGGAGATCAGAGGGAGTCCAACAATCTCCCCTTGCATTGTAATATTCAATCATGTAATGCAGGAGCTGGAGTGATAATACAGCGTGAGGGCATTTGCCTTGCATGTGGCCCACCTGGATTTGAGCCCTGGTATCCCATATGGTCCCCTGAGCACCCCCAGGAGTAATTATTGAGTGCAGAGCCAGGAGTAACCCCCTGAGCATGTCTGGGTGTCACCCAAAAAGCAAAAACAAAAATCATATAATCCATATTCAATACTTTCATACTTACAGAAAAAATAGCAGGCTTTGACACTGAGCTCATGCTCAGGGGTATAAAGCCATCAGCACCTGGGATGGTGCCTGGCTCAGAACCAGGAATAGATATTTGTCAAATTGATGAACAAAGCAATGAGTGAGTCCTGCTCCCACTCAACTGCTCTCCTCCATACACTGGGAGTTCTCAGTCTACACTGTCTCTCTAGCTACTGAGGAAATGTGCACCTTCAGTTCACCTCACCCCTGGGCCTTTGCACCTGCTGTTCTCGCTGTCTGTTCATTCCCACACTCACATTACTTTTCTTGACTGGAAACAAAAACTGGGCTAACCACTGCCTGATGACCATGTTCTCCAAAGTTGGCTCTCCTTTCCCAGGAAAGGACCCTTATACACACATACACACACACACAGGATCTTTATCCCCACACTCACACACACTCACACACACCAGTTCAGGGGTCTGTCCTTAAACATACTCTCTTTCACACATACATACACATACACACACATTCCAGTACAGGATCCTTACACGCACATTTATGTACACTCATGCATACATCTCAGCACAAGATCTTTATACACACACAGTCCATTATAGGATTCTTAGTTATCCCCTCTATCCAACACACACGTCCCAGTACAGAATCTTTATGCACACATACACACACACACACACACACACACACACACAATCTTAAGCAGACAACCTCAGTGTCCCCCATCTCCCTCCAGACTGGGCCAACTGAGGCAGGTTCTTCTCGTACACTGATGTGCCCATAACAAGGGTACCCCAGTCCACAGAGCAGGCTGTGCCCAACCCTGACTGCCTCTAACCAGCCTTGACAAGAACCATGGTACCACTTGAAGGGTAGGCGCGCCAGACCAGGAGAGAAGAACCCGACTCTTCTACTTGGGAAAAAAGCAACTTTTCCAGAGCCCTGAGGGAGAGCCTGACGCGGTACTAAGCTACACAAGAGAGCTCAGGCAACCCTCACAGCGATGCCACAGCAGGTGGGATCCTTGTTTGACACCCAGTGGAGGCAGCACACCCTGGCGGCGTGTTTGGGCTCTGGACTAAGGCAGAGCCGTGTTCAAATCTGCACTCCTCCGCTCTCTTGCTGTGTGACCTTGGGCAAGTTACTGCAGCCCTCTGGGCCCCTGCTCCTCTGTAATGAGGAGATAAGCCCGCCACCGCCTTTGATCCCCAGGAAGGATCAAAGGCAATAATGGATGGAGTGCCGCATGGTCGGGGCCTGCCCTTCCCTCCCTTATCGCTCCCGCTCCCTGCCAAGGTTTGCAGGCTGGGACTGGTCCCTCCACAGTGCCAGGCACAAGGCAGGCCGGCACACACTGCCTATCCTTGCTGACTGGCAGTGTTCCTGAGCCCTTCTTCCTTCCCCCAGGACCCTGTGAGCAGGTGTGCAGGGGCCACAGGCAAAGGAGCCCCCTTCCTACCCTGTTTGAAGCCGTCCTGCCACCCCCAGGTTCTGCCCTGCTCCCTGGGCTCTGAGTATCTACCCAGGAAGCTTGCCCGGGACCGGGGCTTCTCCGAGACCACAGGACCCTAACATGCATTGGTCAACCCATCTGTGCCTAGACCTCAAACTCCTCTGGCCCCATCACTGGACTCTGCCGCAAATAGCCAGATTCCCCACCCTCCACCCCCTTCACACGGGCTGCCCAAATAACCCACTCCCAGATCGCAGGCTCCTCTACCCCCAGCTCAACTCTCCAGCTTCAGCCACCCACTCACAACCGCCACTTGGTACCCCACAGCCCCCTGCATGCACACACTCAGAGCTTGCGGCCTGCTGGTCCACACTAGCCTCTGCAGGGCCCTGAAGCCTGGCAGGGAAAAATAAATAAATAAAAAGCACTGAGGCTCTTTGACATTAATCAAAGACACTCATAAATAAATATGTGTAAATCATATGCAAACCAAGGTGGGGAATTAACATCTTCTGCTGCTGAGTCAGCATCTCCAGGCACCAGGAGGCCGCCTGGGGCTCAGGAGTTTGGGCAAGTGCCCTCCAACCCAGGGGTCCTCCGAACCATCCACCCTCAGCACAGAGACTCGCAAACCACCAGTGAGTGACTTCTCACCCATGATGTGCCGGGCACTCTCCCACATGCCGGCTCCTCTGGGCATGCGGTGAGAGCACGTGAAGCGCCCAGGAGGGTTCTGGTGCCGGAAGTACCCAGTCTCCGTGGGTTGCTGCTATCACTGCCATCTCTGAGTCCTGTGCCTTCCATGCCTACCTCAGCTGGGTGAGGAGGAGGCATGAAGCCAGGGGGCACACCCCACACAGTCCGTGCACACAGCAAGCACTCAATAAACCTCAGCTCTTCTTTCCCAGGGAGTGCACACAGCAAGCGCTCAATAAACCTCAGCTCTTCTTTCCCAGGGAGTGCACACAGCAAGCGCTCAATAAACCTCAGCTCTTCTTTTCCAGGGAGTGCACACAGCAAACACTCAATAAACCTCAGCTCTTCTTTTCCAGGGAGTGCCCATGCAAACAAGTTCCAGAAAGATGGAGCAGTTAACAAGGGGTGCGCGCTAGTGTCTCCAAAGAGAGAAACGGGGACTCGACCTTCCGTTTCCCCAGCATTTGGAGGTGTGGAAATCAGACTTCCAAGCAGCAAAACCCAGAGCTCTTCCTACTGGCTGGATCAAAGCCACGGGGCAGTGTCCACAAAGGACTCCTCTTTTCTCAGCTCCCTTCAGAATTCCTCTCTTCCCAGTGGGGATCCCAGGCCCTCATCGGACTGGGAGCGCAGCTTGCCTGGGATGTTTCTGTGAAGAACACTGCTTGTCATTTACCCCCTGGCAGGACGAGCAAACCCAGAAGCCCAGAAACTTGTCCACACTAGCCAAGCCAGGCTTCTCTTGCCAGCCCTCAAGGAGCTGGGCTGGAACCTGGGGATGATCCTCTCCCTTAAGATTCAGCCCCCAGCCCCCCAGAAGCTGTTCCCAGGGTCTGTGCAGCCCTGACCTCCACTGATTTTCCCTGTTCCCCTGAGAGCAAATGCAGTGATGCTCTGCAGCCTCAACAGCTTGATTCTGGTTCTGGAAAAAAGCATGTGGGGCAGAATCAGACTCCCACAGGCCCTTGTGCAGGTTGCTCTGGGCCCAGGACCAGGCTCCCTTTATTAGTTTGGTTTGATTTGGTTTGGGTTGGTCTGGGGGAGACACACCCAGCAGTTCCTAGGGCTTAGGTCTTGGCTCTGCATTCAAGGATCACTCCTGGTGGGCTCAGGGAACCATATGGGATGCCGGGATCGAACCTTTGCATCTCCCATGTGCAAGGCAAACACCCTCCCTGCTGGAATATCACTCCAGCCCCTTTGACTTGGCTTCTGAGAAGACTCAAACAAGAAGACTCACCCTCTAGTCTGTAGACCATAGCTGAGACTGAGCTAGTGTCTTTATCCAGCAAGCAGCGCAGAAGCAAGGCAGAGACCAGGGCAAAAAGACTTCCTGGGCAAGTGACTCTTCATCTAGCGCTGGAGGGATGTGACGGGCATAGTAGGACAGCCAAGGGCTGGGGGGGGGGGGGGGAGGTCACACGGTCACATGCAAAGATGGGGGCTGCGAGGAGATGTTGTGTCTGTGCAGGCAGAAGCTCCTGCTGCGAAGCAGAGGCGAGCGGGGTTTGCAGCTGCTGACAGGCACGATGGGCGCCATGGAGGACTTGCCAGGAATCATGTGTTGGGGAACGCTGTGACCTGACTCAGCAAAGGCACTGGAGAGGGACAGGTTGGTCACTGACTCTTATGACCTGTCCCTGCCCTGACCCAGATTTGATATCTTGGTTTCCTGGAATCACTGATTCCCTCGGTGGGGCTGCTCAGCGCAAGCATGGGTCTACAAATTTAGGTAAACTGAGGCACTACACATAGAAGCCCTTCCCCAAAATGAGGGCGAGACAGCCAATGGTTCTGGCATGTGTGTGTTCTCAGCCTCCAACCAAAGTCGTACCCTCTGGGGAGGTTCCCTACAGTGACAAGTCCCCGCCCACTCAGGCAGCTCCTGTTCCAGGCTCACTGACTCTCAAGTCAGACAGATGTCCAGGGTGCGTGCACATGCGCGCCCACACACACACACACACACACACACACACACACACACACACACACACATTCCCAGACAGATGCCATGCCAGGTTCAGACACATGTCCAGGGCCCGAGCAGAAGCTGTCCCGGAGGCAGACGATGTTCAGGGCTCACTCACACACACACACACACACACACACACACTATACCAGGTTCAGACACATGTCCAGGGTACGAGCAGAAGCTGTCCCGGAGGCAGATGATGTTCAGGGCTCACTCACTCACACACACACACACACACACACACACACACTATACCAGGTTCAGACACATGTCCAGGGCCCGAGCAGAGGCTGTCCCGGAGTCAGACGATGTACAGGGCTCTCACTCACACACACACACACACACACACACACACACACACACACACACACACACACATATTCCCAGACAGATGCCATGCCAGGTTCAGACACATGTCCGGGGCCCAAGCAGAAGCTGTCCCGGGGTCAGACGATGTTCTGGGCTCTGCCAGGTGTCTCAGTTTCAACAGATGTTGTCTCCTGCCCCCGCCAGATGCTACCATCAGCTCAGACAGATGCCTGCCACCAGAGATACATAAGGATGCTAAGAGGTCCCTGGGAAAACATTCCTAAATCCTCCTTTGCCATTTCTTCCTGCCACCTGCTACTCCCCAGAAAGCTGGGAAGGCCAGCACTGAGCTGGTTACGAATTTTCAGATTAACCTCTAGTGACACCCCCACAAATTCTGGTGGGGCTGGGACTGGTCCCCAGACATCTATCTGCTTCCCCTCAAGGTCTACCTGGGGGTCGGGGGCAAGGGGTAGAGGAGAGAAAGTGTTTTGAGGGATTTGGGTTTGTTGGGTTTGGGGGCACACCTGGCAGTGCTCAGGGATCACTCCTGGAAATGCTAAGGGATCAAATGGGATTCTGAGAATCAAACCCAGGTCAGTCACATGCAAAGCAATCACCCTACCTGCTATACTATCTTCCCGGTTTCCCTAGGTGTGGTCTTTAAAACTACTCCCAAGGGGCCTAAGAAATAGTACAGTAGGTAAGGATAGGGCACTTGCCTTATACACAGCCAACCCAGATCCTTTCCCCAGCACCACATAGGGTCCCCCAAGTCCCGCCAGGAGTGACCTCTGAGCACAACTTTAGGTATGGCTCCAAAACAAATCAATAATAATATCTAAAGCCAGTCCCAAAAATGCTGTCAGATAATTCCCAATATTAATACAGTGCAAGCCCAGGCACCCTAACATCACTACAGGAATCATTAGAGGCATCTAGAAAGCACACACGTGCATACACACACATCACACACACACATACACACTCATACACACATACACTCATACACACTCACACACACAGAAACACTCATACGCACATACACACAAACTCAAACACACTCCTACTTTCACACCAGCATGCTAACACATGCAACAGTACCCAGCATCCCCACCCATGCCCTCCCACACACAGTAGGAAACACTGAACCACCCCAAACCCAGGAGCTCCCAGTACCCTTCATTTGGGCCAGAGACACCTCACTCTTTTGGCCACCGGTAACAAGGGCTTCAATTATCACATGCTGGGCACACCCCACCCTAAGTGGGTGACCTTTGAAGCCATGATTAATAGTATTAGGGTAGGGGCCGGAGCGATAGCCCAGCGGTAGGGCATTTGCCTTGCACACGGCCGGCCTGTGCCGGCCTGGGTTCCATCCCCCGGCATCCCATATGGTCCCCCCGAGCACCGCCAGGAGTAATTCCTGAGTGCAGAGCCAGGAGTAACCCCTGAGTGCTGCCGGGTGTGACCCAAAAAAGCAAAAAAAATAGTGTTAGGGTGGAGGAGGCTGGAGCGGGTAGGGCATTTGCCTTGCATGCAACCTACCCGGGTTCAATCCCCAGCATCCCATATGGTCCCCCGGAGCACTGCCAGAAGTAATTCTTAAGTGCAGAACCAAGAGTAACCCCTGAGCATTGCCGGGTATGACCCAAAAAAGAAAAAAAAAAAAAAAAAAGTGTTGGGCCGGAGCGATAGCCCAGCGGGTAGGGCGTTTGCCTTGCATGCGGCCATCCTTGCCGGCCTGGGTTCGATCCCCGGCATCCCATATGGTCCCCCCGAGCACCTCCAGGAGTGATTCCTGAGTGCAGAGCCAGGAGAAACCCCCTGAGCATTGCCGGTGTGACCCAAAAAGCCAAAAAAAAAAAAAAAAAGTGTTGGGGTGGAGGGAGAGAAAAGGAACTCAAACCCAGGCCCAGCCTTTCTGAATGATTAATCCCCACTAATGATTTACCGATTTGCAGCATAACCGGATTGTGGGCAACCGGATTGACAGAGGCTGCCAGTCTGCTAAAATGAAAGTAAATTGCAAAAGCACTGACCACCCCCTGCCCAGAGAGAACCCTCATCCCCACATACAGTTCCAAGGTGAGGAGGCAGGGCAAGGGGAAATGCCAGGGAAGAGCCATCCCTAAGAGCCACTCCCCCGTTCCCACGAACACAGAGACAAGGTCTCCTCTGAGAAGCGCCCCAGGACCCCAGGGCCCCAGTGAGCAAAAGAGAAGGCAGGAGACGTGTCTACTGTGCCTGGAAGGGCCGTGTTTAGAGATGAAGGCCTGTGGGCCTGAGTGCTCACATCACAGGTGCTTTCTGGATGGTGGTGAAGACTCCAAATCCGCTGAGCTGCCACCCACTTGCAGGGAGGCAGCAGATGGGATAAAAGGACCCTGGCAAGGCCCCAGGTGGGAAGGTGACAGCAGGGCCCAGCTCCATTGTCCAAATCACATTCCAGCCCTGAAAGGATCAGGGCAGCCCCACCAAGCAGATGTGCTGTAGCTCCTGACACTGGACACAGGCTGGCTCGGCCCCCGGCTCCGGGAGGAGGAGAGAGCCCCACTTTCCCTCTGCCTCCGCAGAACAGTGATCTCATGCTGCCTTTGTGAGCAACCAACCCGACCAGGTCTATCCTGCCCCGTTTGCAGACGAGAATACCAGAGGTTCCCCTAGATGAGGAGCCGGGCACTGGCCCTTGTCCTCCATCAGGTCTGAGTCTTGGCAACATAGGTGCTGGCACTCTGCAAATTCAAGATCTGGGCCCAAGAAGCAAGGGACAGAAGGGAAAGAAACGGGGTATTGCTCAGTGGCTCTGCGGCTGCTGGAATCCTGCGGCCCTCCCCCACCCCAGCCCAACCCTCCTGGAACAAAGACTCAGGGCCTCTGAAGACCCTCCTCCAGCAGCTCTCCCCAAGGGGCCCCAACTCTGTCAGCTCTTTGCAACAGTCCTGACTTAGATGGAATCCAGGACAGTGTCCCTGGGAGCATCTCCCCAGCAGTGAAAAGGCCTGGGTCCACCAATGACTTCACCGTCACCGTTTCCTGGATCCCAAACACCTACTGACTGGCCGGCAGAACACAGCACAGGGGCTCAGAGTCCAAAGCCTGGGAGAAGTAGAGTGGGCAGGGCACTTGCCTGGCACACAGCTGACCCGGGTTCAATCCCCAGCGTTGCACATGGTCCCCCAAAGCCCTGCCAGGAGTGATCCCTAAGCACAGAGTGAGGAGTAAACTAAACACTGCCAAGTATGGTCCACAAGACCAAAAACCAAAATGGGGCCGAGAAGGGGAGAAACAAAGGGAAAAGCAGCTGTCCCTCTGCTTCCCTCCCAAATCCTGCCCTGGGAGCCGCTGTGCAGGCGCGCCTGTGTGTGTCTGGAATATTCCCTGCCTCTGTGGCTGCCAAGGGTGCTGATGGCGAATGTGCCTGTGTTCTGAAGTGCTTCGGAATCTCTGGCTGCGGGATGGGGTTGCAGACTGCAGAGGGTTGTGTCTGTGACTCGGGCTTTGCAAAGACAGCATGTGGGGCTGGAGATCGCGAGCTTCATCCCCCACCCTGCAGAATCTCTCCCTGCCTTCCTGAAGCCCCTCCAGCTCAGAGACCCCCCACAGTGAAGGCCCCATCTGCTGGAGGCTCAGTGACCTGGATCAAATGAGCAGGCGCTTGGTCACACTCCAGAGCCTGGAGGAGGCCGTGCCACTCTGGAAAGCCGGGGAGCTCCGGCCTAGGGGGGCTGCACAGGGCCACCCTGGGGAGGAAAACCTGAGACTGGCGACAGCCTGGTCAGGAGCTGCTCTCCCTGGATGCAGAGAGGGGGAAAGCTGCCTGCATCCTCGGCTAATGCCGCCACAGGAGCGTCACAGGAGCGTGCAAACCGCACTCTGGAGCTGCCCTGCCTCTCTCTTCTGGGCCCCTCTAGATCTGGCAGCTCCCATGGGGTGCATGTGGGTGCCTATGCCACAAAGATGCTGAGCCTCTGTGTGTGCATGCACGTAGGAGTGTGCATGCAGCAGGGGCTCTGTGTACCCAGTGTGGACTGGGTGTGCCTGTGCATGTGACTTGGCACACAGTAGGTCTTACGTATTTCTGTGCTGCCAAAGAAAAGCCTATTGGAGCCCGTTGGGAGGGGGTCTCTGCACTTGCCTGGACAGCGCCTCACTGTGCCGTGTCTGACCTGCTCTATGGGTTGACATGGAATGGGTATGTTGTGAATCCAGACGGTGGTGTCTGTACTAGCTGCCATGCAAGTACCTCCGCAGTGTGTGTGTATACGTGTGTGTATGTCTGTGTGTGTCTGTGTGTCTGTGTGTGTCTGTGTGTCTTTGTGTGTGTTTGTGTGTGTTTGTGTGCGTCTATGTCTGAGTACGCCAGTGTGTCTGTGTGTATCTGTGTGTTTGCTTGTATCTGTGTATCTGTGTCTGTGCCTGTGTGTCTGTGTCTATATTTATCTGTGCGTTTGTCTGTGACTATGTGTCTGTGTGTATCTGCATGTTTGTGTCTGTATCTGTGTGTGTGTCTGAGTGTCTGTGTCTGTGTGTGCATGCACAAATCCACTCACTTGCTAAAGCCATTCTGTGTCTGCCCTTGGGTGGGCAGTCCACATCCGTGTCCAGGTCCTCCTGAAAGTCTGGGACAGCAGGGCTCCTGTACTTCCGTACAGGAACTCCAATAAGCCCCAGCTGCAGCCAAGTGTCTGTCCTCATGGGTTCCAGCCTAAGGGGTGGGAGCTCCACAATGCCCCTCTGGGACCAGCAGTAAGATACATGTAGAGACATCCTTGAGGAAGCCTCACTCTCCAATACATGAAAACGCTGAGTGCAGGCCCACAGCTTTGCAGTGGGTCTAAAACTTCCTCATTGACGAAAGGAGTGTTCTTTTCTCCCCACCTCGGCTCACACTGCAAGGGCATGTGAATGACAGTCCCATGCCATCCTTGCCACTTGGAGCACTCCTGAGATGCAGTTCTTCCTCTCCCCCATTTCAAGATGAAACGGGCAGGCTAAGCCATGAGCCCAGAGACCCAGGACTGCTGTGGGGATAACTACACTGCCACCGAGCTGTGCTGGCTCACACACATCTAGGGGCCTAGGAGTAACCTAGGAGCCTGGCTTTGGCTGTAGGCGTCTCTATCCCCAGCCATGGAGTTCCAGCTGGCCATGCACGAGAGCCTCAGGAGAGAGAGAGAAAGCTCTCCCTGCACTCAGCTCCATGCACCCTGCCCAGTTTAGAGAGAAAAATGAAAAGCAAGTGTGTGTCCTTGGCCAAGCCTCAGTTTCTTCACCTCCACACTGGGGTAACAGTGTCAGTGCTCTCCCAAGGCCGAAAAGCATGGTTGAAAGGTTGAAAGTAAAAGCCCTTCATCCTTGTTCTTCAAAGCTCAGGGACCATTCCCATGGCAAGGCAGTGCTACACACACCCCCTGTCCAGACCTCTCTGTTTCCCCCAATAAGAACTGTGAGAAATTCCTAGATTCACAGACTCACAGAGCTAGAAGGACCTGAGAGGTTCAATGGGTCCCCAGGCCACACCCTGCTCCATGAAGAGGAAACCCACACTCGGGCTGATCCCAGCCGGGCATGAGCAACAGAAAACCAGAAGAAAAGCTCTTCCCGGGAGTTTTTCCTGCCCTGATTCCCACCCACCTCTAATTTACTTTCGTGAGAGATGTGGGCTGCCCACGCACTGTGGCTTCCCCTTAAAGCCAACAGCTAGAAAGACTGAACCAGAGACCTTGCCCAGGAAGACAGCAGTGGGTCCAGATTGAAGCCCAAACTTCATAGCACAGAAGCCTGGTGAGTGCTGGCATGAAAGAGCACCTGGGCAGCACACTAAGCCTTACTCATACATCCTAGGCCTAGAGCAGGGCCGGGAAGGTGAGGGGACCAGGAGGTCCTGGATGTCACAAGGACCTGAGTCCAGCCAAGTCCAAGCTGGACCACGCTGGCCTCTGTAGAGCCTAGGAGATTTTTCAGGCCCCTGCTTATGGCAATGGCCAACGCTCTAACAAGGATCCTGCCCTGCCCCATTCCAGCTGGTGGGATCCCAGGGTGTTCAAGGCCTGAATGATCAAGTTCACTGCCCAGAATGTGTCCTGTCCTGAGGACCTCTGCCTCACTACTGCTGGGGTCCTCCCCACTGCACTGACCATCCCTCGCCCTTCATCATCCACAGTCCTGACTCACAGGCTAGGGCCCTTCCTGGGCGTTCAGTTCAGTTGTGTGTTCTGGATCCCAAGGTCCTGGAATCTATGAATTTATAGGAGGCAAAATCCCAGAGAGAAGAGAATAGGCTGGCAGTCCCTTGTGGGATGCAGCCTCACATGGAGGAAAGGTAGAATACAGTTCACTCCCCTCGCCTCCAGCCCAGAGTTGGTGCGTCGGTCCCAGCCCACTTAGGACCGCCTGGGGCCTCCTCAGTGATCCAGGGGGTAGACACAGAGATCGGCCTCAGCGTCCCCAGCAAGCCTCTATCTCAATTGCTTTCCCTGCGGCCATAGTCCGATTCCACTCCAGCCTAGAGCTCCGTGCCAGGCTGGACAGCTCCCGGCCTGCAGAGTGAATTTCTAAAGTGCCAGCCACCTGTCCCAAGTCCACGCCACTTCTCAGCAAGTTCCCCGGGGCGTGACCCCCGGGCCAAGAGCAGTTCAGACCTGAGAGAGAGCCTACGGCGACTGCGGTGGACATCGGACAAGGGGTGGAGGGTGTCTATCGCCACTGTTAGCGTCAGCCCACATCTCCCTGGAGCCAAGTGTCCGCCCCGAGGTTGGGGAACCCGGAGACGCCGCCGGGCTAACGGCTGCGCCCGTGTCTCCGCAGCAGCGCTGCCTCTGGTCGCGAAGTCACCCGCGCGTACTCACCTGGGCTGGGACGCCAGGGAGAACCAAGGCGGCGCGAGGCGTGCAGCCGAACCGTTCCGACCCGGCACGCTAGCGACTTACTCATCGGGGCAGCGGAGGACGAAGAGGGCCGGGAAAGCGGGGTGCGCGAGGGGGATAGCCGAGCTGGAACCGGGCCGCGGACCAGCACCGCCTCCCGCTCGCAGCTGCCCGAACCCCGCGGGAATCCCAGCCCGCCAGCAGCGGCTCTACGGCGGGAGGAGCGCACCGCTGAGCTGCTTCCCACAGCCCGAGCGCTTCCCGGAGCCCGAGCGCCGCCCGGAGCCCGCCATCCCGCTGCTGCCACCGCTGCCTGGAGCTGCCCCGGCGGGAAGCCACCGGGCATCCAGCTCGCGCGGCGAGTGGGACGATCCGGGTTCCGAGCCTCCAGCGAGGGGCGAGAGCCGGCCCACGCAGCCCGGACGAGGAGGGTGCGGTCCCAGTGCCACCCCCCGCGCCACTCCCCACGTGGCGGCCGCGCCCCCGGGGCGTGAGTGTGTACGCGGACCGTAGGGGGCCGTGAATGAAGCCCCGGCAGCCAATCACCACGGCCGGCGCGCGGGACCCCGGAAGCGGGGCCCAATGGCAAGCTGCAAGCGGCCCGGCCGGGGCTGCGGGCGGGCGCGGGGGGGCGGGGGCCGGGGCCTAGGGCGGGAGGCGGCTCCGCGGGCAGCCAATGGGCGGCGGGAGGGGTGGGGCTCCGGAGCGCTGAGCGGGTCGGGGCTTTAAGCCGGCGGAGCGCCGCGGCGGGGCCCGCAGACAGAGAGGAGCGGCGGCGGCGGCGCGGTTTAGGGCGCGGGGCGGCATGGCCACCACCGCGCAGTACCTGCCGCGGGGCCCCGGCGGTGGAGCCGGGGCACCGGACCACTGATGCACCCGGACGCCGCGGCGGCAGCGGCGGCGGCAGCGGCTGCCGAGCGACTACACGCGGGAGCCGCGTACCGCGAAGTGCAGAAGCTGATGCACCACGAGTGGCTGGGCGCGGGCGCGGGCCACCCCGTGGGCCTAGCGCACCCCCAGTGGCTGCCCACGGGAGGAGGCGGCGGTGGCGACTGGGCCGGAGGCCCGCACCTGGAACACGGCAAGGCGGGCGGCGGCGGCACCGGCCGAGCCGACGACGGCGGCGGCGGCGGTTTCCACGCGCGCCTGGTGCACCAGGGGCGGCCCACGCGGGCGCGGCATGGGCGCAGGGTAGCACGGCTCACCACTTGGGCCCGGCCATGTCGCCGTCGCCGGGGCCGGCGGGGCCACCAGCCGCAGCCGCTCGGGCTGTACGCTCAGGCGGCCTATCCGGGGGCGGCGGCGGCGGCCTGGCAGGGATGCTGGCAGCGGGCGGCGGCGGCGCGGGACCGGGCCTGCACCACGCGCTGCACGAGGACGGCCACGAGGCGCAGCTGGAGCCGTCGCCGCCGCCCCACCTGGGCGCCCACGGACACGCACACGGACATGCCCACGCGGGCGGCCTGCACGCCGCGGCGGCACACCTGCACCCGGGTGCTGGCGGTGGTGGCTCATCGGTGGGCGAGCACTCAGACGAGGACGCGCCCAGCTCGGACGACCTGGAGCAGTTCGCCAAGCAATTCAAGCAGCGACGCATCAAGCTGGGCTTCACGCAGGCCGACGTGGGGCTGGCCCTGGGCACGCTGTACGGTAACGTGTTCTCGCAGACCACTATCTGCCGCTTCGAGGCCCTGCAGCTGAGCTTCAAGAACATGTGCAAGCTCAAGCCGCTGCTCAACAAGTGGCTGGAGGAGACCGACTCGTCCAGTGGCAGCCCCACCAACCTGGACAAGATCGCGGCGCAGGGCCGCAAGCGCAAGAAGCGCACGTCCATCGAGGTGGGGGTCAAAGGAGCGCTCGAGAGCCACTTTCTCAAGTGCCCCAAGCCCTCGGCGCACGAGATCACCGGCCTGGCAGACAGCCTGCAGCTGGAGAAGGAGGTGGTGCGCGTCTGGTTCTGCAACCGGCGGCAGAAGGAGAAGCGCATGACCCCCGCGGCCGGCGCGGGCCACCCTCCCATGGACGACGTGTACGCCCCCGGCGAGCTGGGGCCGGGCGGAGGCGGTGCGTCGCCGCCCTCTGCGCCCCCGCCGCCCCCGCCGGCCGCTCTGCATCACCACCACCACCACACACTGCCCGGCTCCGTGCAGTGACCCCCGCGGGCCGGGACGACGCCGGCGCGCGCCGCCGGACGCCGCGCGGCCTCAACTCTTTTTGTTCGGTTGCTTTGGATTTTACAAAAAAGAAAAGAAAAAAAAAGCCCAGAAACTTTCGAACAAAACCAAACACCCGGACGACCCTCTCTGGCGAGCGGTGTAAACGGCCGGCAGGCTGCGTCGCCAACCCGCATAGAGAGGAGCGAAGATCCGGAACGCGCCAACTCACCCCGGGCATCCCGCCCGCCGCCTGCTCCCCCCCCCCTCCCCTCGACGACCCCCCGCCCTTGCCCCCGGGCTGTTCGGGGCCGGATCCCGGCAGCGGCCTCCCCACAGCGACAGGTAACGCGGTGCGGGGTTAGGGATTCTCCGGGAGAGAAGACGGAGAGAGGAGGGGCCCCGCATCCGCTCTCCCGGGCGTAGACTCCGAGCCTGCGGGTCGAGGGTGGGGACTGTCATTTTTATCCGCTCCGGCCTCTTCTCTCCTGCAAGGATGCTCCCCATCCCCCTTACCCTTCCTCCGGGCTTGGTTTTTTTTACGTTTTTTATTTATTCATGGAGCCCCTGGGCTCCTGGGGTCCTTCTAACTTCGCCCGCGCCCTTAATTTAAATCGCTGTATACTGTATTTATCGGGGCCCCGGAGGGGAGGCCAGGAGAGCCGCGTCTGTGTATAAAAGCAGGAAATAGCCAAAGCTTTAATCTAGCCTAATTTATTTTTCCCCTTACTGTCCCCTTCCCCTACCCCAAGAAAGCAAAACAAACAAAAAAAACTAAAAACAAAAGAAAAAAAAAACTAACAACAAAAAAAAATTGGAGTGTGCGGTTTTTTTTTTCGTTTCGTTTCATCCGAGCCTCTGCTCGGTTCCTGGCCACGCCTGAGAGGTCTGCGCCCCCATTCACAGTCGAAGGGGAGGGGGCTTCACCCAGCCCTGACTGACCGCAGCACGCAGGGCCTTCGCTCCCCGTGGGGCCTGCCCTCCTGGCCACTTAACAGACGAAACTTGGAAAAGTTGGAGATATTTTTTAACCAGCTGTAGAAATAAGCCGTTCCCTGGAAACCTGCCTGCTCGCTAGCAGCCTGTCTGCTCCCTGTCCAGTCCCTGGACACAGGCTGCAGGGGCAGCGGGGAGACAGCTCTCCCCAAGTTGGGGTGACAGGGGAACATGTAAATATGTGAGATATGTACACACTGGCGGGAGAAGAAACATTTTGTGCTTGGTTTTTATTTTTGGTTTTCCCAGTTGCCCTCTGACCCCATCCTAAAGGATTTTGTACAACGACTAACCCGAAAAGGATATTTTAATATGATTTCCAGATTTCCGACCCATCTCTATTTATTTTCTGGATGTGTTTGGAGCTTCCCCCTACTCCATTTCTTGTTCTGTTTGTTACAGTTTGAATTTAAATTTTGTTATTTTATTTTTATTATTTTTGGAACAATGTTTTGGTGCATTCTCTTTGTATCTTTATTGCAAAAAACAATAATGTAGACTGGGAAGTTCCCTTTATATTTATGTTATAGTAAATATTTTATTACTCACATAAACATGTACCCCAGGGCTGTGTCCTGTGCTCTTTACTGTCAGGGCTGGAGTGCGGATGAAGCGGTGGGCTACCCCGTTCCTCCCCCGACTTCTGACCTCACTCCTAGGGAAAGGTCTGAGGACACCTGGGGCCACAGTGGGGTTGGGGCGGTGGGGGCTGTGGGGGGGGCCTGCTCAGGAGCCTGAGTTTAGGGGCAGTGCAGCCACCTCCCGTCCCTTCCCATAAACAGACACCGGAGAGCCACCAGGCCTACGACACTGCAGCCGGCACTGACTTTGGGCCCGGCCATTCCTCAGGCACGACTCCGCTGCCCTTCTTTACCAAGGAAGAAGCCGGCCTCAGCCTGGACCGCCTGCCTGGTACCTTTGTACCCCACAAGGGACACCCCAACCCCTGACTTAGATTTCACTTTGTCCTCCATATGGGGTTTAGGAGTTGGGTGGGTTAAGCTCACGCTTCTGAGTCCTAGGGAAACTGGAAGGCTAGTGGGATCCCGCCTGCCCACCCAGCTGGCTCTCCACTCCACAGACGAGCGGGGGCCAAGGCCACCTGGGCCCCTTGGGGAGCTGGAACATTGTGGGCAGAGCGGCCCTGCAGCAGCTGACGGGGCCCAGGAGGAAGCCCTGCCTGTTTGCTCCAGGCACGCCTGCCCTGCCCTGCTCTGCAAACCACCCACCTGCCCCGGAGCCTCCACACAGCAGGCCTGTGGTACTGTAGCCCCCCCACCCACCTCCCAGGGAACAATGCCTCTTCCATAGTGGGGCTCCCGTGCCCAAGCGGGGGTGGGAGGGGACAACACACAGCAACTTCGCTGCTCCCTCCTCTCCAGCCACAGTGCAGCCTGCACCCCTCCCGGTGTGGGCCAAAAACTCATCTAAGCTTTTTCCTTTAAGACAACCCTTCCAAATACCAGTCAAACAGCTCATCAGGTCTCCTCCGTAGATGAGCTGCTTTTCTCTCTCAGGAGAAACCAGATTTCTCTACCCTTTCGGACACGCCACACTTGGGAAGCCATAGTCACATGCCAGGGGAGAAAGTCGGGTCCCGGAGAGGAGGCATGTGTGCCCCCTGCAGTCAGGGAGCTGCCAGGCTTGTGAGAAGTCTCAGCTCTGCCAGGGCATCACAAGCACCCAGAAAGGTGTTCCCAGACCCCCAATTTAGCCGCTCCTGGCTGGGGCGTTGTGATAGTTGTGCCCTGCTGAGAGTTCTAGTGAGTTTCTGGGCTGGGCCCCAGATCTTGGAGGGAGATGTCTCTAAGTACAAAGCCCACCGTGATTTTCAAAGCTCCACCTCTCTTACGCTCACTTTTCCCCCTTTCTTCAGTCCAGCCTAGTGAGCAATAAGCTCCATCATTGGCTCCCAGGTCGCAGCCAGTCCCCAAGTTCCCAAACCAGTGAGTCTGCCCATGTTCCTTTTATAGTGTGCGTTTGGGGGGAATGACAACCATTTGTAGGGACCCAGCCGAGGCTCCCACGTGTAAAGCATAAGAGCCCTGACCTCTCCCCAGCTCCACTGCTTTTTAAGTAGGCCAAAAACTTAGTGACAGGTGACATGGTAGTCTGGGACCACCAGCCACCTTCTCATCATCTGCTCTACCGAGCACAGAAGTTTGAAGTAGCACCACGCTACCTTAGGCTTCCTGCTGGTTTCTCCTTTGCAGGCAGGGTCCTGGCTCCTGGGCCCTGAAACGGAAGTAGCCGCTTGCTCGGCGCACCATGCTCGCTAGGTGCACCATGCTCGCTAAGCCCAAGCGGGCTCTGGGGCTGGGAGGCTGAGGGAGCAGCTTGCCTTTCACTGGATTTCACCGCGTGTATGCAGCCTGCAGCTGACACCAATTGATTGATTGATTTCCTAATTGTCTGCTTAATCCTGTACAAAATGGCAGATTTATTATTTAAACAAGTTAACTCCAAAACAGCAAAACAATGTAGCCTCCTCAGACCAGCAGCAGCTGAGTAGCACAACAAAAAAAAAGAAAAGGAAACAAGTGAAAAGAGCGTCTGGAGAAGACCTTCCGCTTTGTGAGGATTTTGGGCAGACCTCAGCCTGAGACAGAAACCAGGGGACCAAACCCGCAATCACACAAAGCCGCCAGAGTCCTTCCTCTGGCCTCCATCCTGGCACGGCGGTGGAAACTGAGCTCATTTTACTCAACCATAAGCCAGAGAGAAAAACGTGGTCCGAGAATCTTCCTCACTGGACAGAATAGAGTTTAGGAAAGCCACAGTCAGCTTTGAACTTGACCGTGAGGTGTGTGTGCGTGTGTGCGTGTGTGTGTATCCACCTGAGAGCCAGCAGCACTGAGATCTAGGAAGCACAAGCTACCCCGGTAGATCTGGACTTTATTTTTTTTAAATCTCACCTCCCTCCCTTTCTAACAGAACAAAATTCTTTCCTATGCTCTTGTGGCCTCAGATTCTGTCCTGGCTCCTGGTGAACCTCAGTGCTGTTGAATGAGCTTGCATGGACTGTGTACCCATAGCTGCTTCGAAGGGGTGGCAGACAGTGGGGGAAGCTTGCCTTCAGGTGGGCAGGGACCTACTCAGGTCACCTGTGGTCCTCTAAGCAAATCCGACAATGGCCTGGTCTGGACACTGTATTCTCCCCAGTTCCTGCTCCAGGAAGCCACACCTTTTACATTGTATAATTCAAAGCCTGTGCAGTCAGCCTTTGACCCCTGGTCTCAATTGGGGTCGCCCAAACCACAGCTGCCTTCTTAGAGCTGTTGGGAACCAAGTTTCCGGGCCCTGAAAAGCTCTGGTCACTGGAGAAGCCCAGTGTCATACGTAGACCCAGACTTTCCCCAGCCATGCTTGAGCCCTAGGAAAGAGACCATTTTCCTGACCCAGTTTAGTCAAGAGGATTCACATGGGGCTTCCAGCAGGGTGGCCGGTGCCAGAGGAAAGAAGATCTGGTCATTTCCACATGCCACATCTCGGCATCTCTGCGGGTCCTGGAGTTAGTGCCTGGCAGGGCTGGGGAAGCAGCCGTAGCCGCCTGGCAGGCCTACGCGTGTGAGGACTGCCCTCTATTGGTCCCGTGCTGGGACATGGCAGCAGTCACCAGGGCCACCTAAGTTGAGCATCCCCCCAAAGTCGATTTCAGGTTGGCTACCCGATGAGAGATATAAGTTAAAGCAGAAGAGCAGTCAACTCCCACGTCAGCAGCCCGGCTTGTCACCGCCGCCAGGGCAGCCTGGACCCCACCCACCTCACTGCCCATCCCGTGGCCTCCGTGGAAATGCTCCATCACAGAGACCCCCTTATCTCTTTCCCAGCACCAGCCCTTTTCCACCTCCTTAGCCAATTAAAACCCTAATCACCCCTTACCATCTTTGCTCACACCTGGGATCACACCCAAACCCCAAAGGGCTATTCTGAGCCAGCTTTGGGTCCTTAGCTCTGGGCACTCCAGTGCTACTAGATACCAGTCCCCTGACCCATGAAACTAAAGCACACACACGTGCGCCGCACACACACACACACACGACCAGCCTAAACTGCCTCTGATACAGTCCCCTTCTCTTAGGATTTCCAAGTAAAATCCTACAAACCATTCTCCAAACTCATCCCTGCCTGCCATTGTTCCCTGCTCCTCCCAGCTCCCTCCTGCTCTCTCCGATAATTAAAGTTGGGCTGTGTGTTTGTATGTATGTCTGATCTTATTTTCAAACACACACCCCACGTACATATGCGTGTATATATACAAACACACACAGCAATTAGATCTCTCTGCGTTCCTGCAGCCGTCCCTTGTGTGCCGTGAAACCTCAACTACACACACATCCCCACATCACCACGCGATGAACCCCCGCATCAGCTAGTCACGGGCTCCTGATGTCTGTCACGCACACGCGCACGCACACACAGGCACTTTTTACACAGTGACACCCACCCTTGGTTCCCCAGGAACACAATCCCCTCCCACCCTCCTCTGGGGCATCTGAATAGGCCCGCTTCGATGAGCTAGGTCCCAGAAGGGCTCCGCCCCAGCACCCCCCATGCACACACACGCAGTGGCCTGTCTCAGGCTGCTCCTGACCAGGGTGGGTCTAAGCATTATTAGGCAGCAGAGACAGCACGGAGGCATATGGTCTCGTACACAAGAAATAATGTTCATGTAAAATCAGCCCTCATGCATAATGCATGGTGCCTGATCTCACATTATTCTGGGTGTTCGTCAAAATCAGTGTTCTTTCTTGTGAGGGCTCCTGAAAAGAAGGGGGAAGGCGTTGGCTAATTGCGCCCACAGCCAGGACTTGGGGAGCCAGGAGTGCCGGGAGCCTCATGCTGGCCCCTCTGGTGCCGCCCGCAGGGCCTTTTGCCCTGTCCTTCCACCTGAAAGGAGGGGTTCGTAGCAGGTGGAAGGCCCATGTTATTTTTATTTCTTTTCTCTCGGCTCTCTGTCCCCAGAGGGTTCTAGGAATGGCAGTGGCTCGGCTGTTCTCACCCCCGATTCATTTGCTGTTTTATGAACTCCCCGTTGATTCATCGCCTCCCCTAAGTCAATGATTCACTCCTGATGGCTTTTCAGAAATCCTTCTTCAAAGACTCTAGATTATTCCTCTCTGAACAGTCTCTGAACAGCGGCAAGAGCCAGAGCCGACCTGGGCCTTCCAGTGCTGCCAGAGCTGAGGGTGGGGCAGGCATGGACGATGGTCTTGGTTTTTCCCTTGGGGGTGGGGCCCTGGGGGCAAGGGAGCCGTCCTTCATGCAGAAGCTGTTCCACAGACCTGGTCCTCCAGCAAGGCCCCTCACTCCAGGGGATGTGTGTCTCCTGCCCCCTGCCATTGTCATCGGAGTACCAGGCCAGTGCTCCCTGTTGCAGGGGCAGCCCAGTGTGAGATGGTGAACCCTGGGGACTGTGAGCCCAGACAGGTGGGGGGGTGTGCAGGAGGCAGACCCTGGCCCCATCTCTTAGCAACAAGGTGACTTTCCACCAACTTCTTACCCTTTCTGTGCCTCAGTTTCCTGAAATGGTGACAATGGCAGTGCCTACATCATAGAGCTATTTTGAGAATCAAGTGGGATGATGTGCACAGAGCGTTTAGCATAAGTAGGTGAGGAATGAATGAAAAGTGTTTCCATCACGCGGCCCAGGCGGGGCCCTGTAAGAAAGCAGAAAGAGGCGCTTCATTCACTGCAGACCCGCTCCTGTCCGGGCACTCAAGCGGACTCGATACCCCACACTTACTCCGGGGGTTGGTTCTCGTGATTCTCCCTGTGCTGAAAGGAGGAAGCTGGTGCCCAGTATTAGTGCTCTGGACAGGGCAGCACAACTAGGCAATAACAGAAATGGGCCATCTTGCCGACACCCACACAGTCCTCCCTACGCTCCCTGCTGGGGTCATAGATGTCCATGCTAACAATATGTGCCCAAAGCAGAGAAGGTGGGGCCGGGGGCGATAGCCCAGCGGGTAGGGCATTTGCCTTGCACGCGGCAGGCTCATGCCGGCCGGGTTCTATCCCTGGCATCCCATATGGTCCCCGAGCACCTCCAGGAGTAATCCTGAGTGCAGAGCCAGGAGTAACCCCTGAGCATTGCCGGGTGTGACCCAAAAAAGAAAAAAAAAGGGAAAAAAAAAAAGCAGAGAAGGTGATGGAATTCAGGAAAGGGCCACGGCGGGAAGCTGGAGGGCCAAGGGGGCTGGAGTTGAGTGAGGCGGTGCTCCTCTGTATCCTTTCTGCCAACTCCCCCACAATACTTTGGAAAATTCTGTGCGGTTCAAAGAACTCAGATGACTTACCCAGGATCCCCGAGAAGGTGGGTCTCCTGATGCTTCTGTTCTGAGTATTGTGTGATGTACAGCCACACACAGCAGAAAATGCTCCAGCTTCAACCGGGCTGTGCCACTGGCTTACCATAGGACCTTGAGCCAGGTACTAAAGCCTTTGTACCTCGGTCTCCACTCCTGTCAAAAGAAGATAATAATAAAGTGGGGGCCGGAGTGATAGTCCAGCGGGTAGGGGGCCTTGCAAGCCGCTGACCTGTGCCGGCCCAGGTTCGATCCCCTGCATCCCATATGGTTCCCGAGCACCACCAGGAGTAATTCCTGAGTGCAGAGCCAGGAGTAACCCCTGAGCATTGCCGGGTGTGACCCAAAAAGAAAAAAAAATGATAATAATGACCCCTGACCAGTGGGCTTGTGAAGGGGAGTAGATAAGAACAAATACATGGGCCAGAGCGATAGCCCAGCGGGTAGGGCGTTTGCCTTGCACGCGCCAGCCTGTGCCGGCCTGGGTTCGATCCCCAGCATCCCATATGGTCCCCCGAGCACCGCCAGGAGTGGTTCCTGAGTTCAGAGCCAGGAGTAACCCCTGAGCATCGCCGGGTGTGACCCAAAAAGCAAAAAAAAAAAAAGAACAAATAAATAAACACTTAGAACACAGCCTGGTGTGTTGTGAGTACATATTAAATGTTAGCTATAAAATTAATTTCATATGTACAATATGTATTGTCGTGTTATTTGCTGAACTAAGGCAGTGTAGAAAAATAATACCAGAACTGATTCTCTTCATTCTCAAAGTCACTCTGGAAAAAAATCAAATTCTTCATCCCTAGCACATGGATGAGGAAATAAAGCCCCCAAAATACAGAGGAAATTGCCTGAAGTGACCCAGAAAACTAGTGACAGAACCAATATCTCCCAAACGACTCCCCATGTCTGTCTCTTTGTGACAACCCTATGCTGCCAGCAACATGCTCTGAGTCCCTTCTAAGTACTGAGAGTCCACACCACGTTCTGGGGAAACAGTACCTCAGAGGATCAGGGGAGGCCCTCTAGACAGTGTATCCTTGAGATGGATTATAAGGAATGAGTGGGGGCCAGAGCGATAGTCTTGCAGGGAGGGCATTTGCCTTACATGAGGCTAACCTGGGTTCGATCCCCAGCATCCCATATAGTCCCTATAGCACTGCCAGGAGTAATTCCTGAGTGCGGAGCCAGGAAAAACCCCTGAGCATTTCCGGTGTGACCAAAAAAAAAAATGGGGCTGGAGCGATAGTCCAGCAGGTAGGGCATTTGCCTTGCAGCGGCTGGCGCATGCCGGCCCGGGTTCGATCCCCGGCATCCCATATGGTCCCCCGAGCACCGCCAGGAGTAATTCCTGAGTGCAGAGCCAGGAGAAACCTCTGAGCATTGCCAGGTGTGACCCAAAAAAAAAAAAAAAAAAATGAGTGGCCAGGAATGTGCCCTGTGTAAGAGGCTCTGGATTCCACCCCGGCACCTCTTCCCTTAAAAAAAAAAAATGAGTAGAGCTCTGGCTCAGGCCCTAACACCAGGAGACAGAGTCACTCATTCCCCTCTTCCTGCTCTCTCCCTACCCCACTCCAGACTCTCCCACTAATAGTCTCCCTTTCTGTCCTTTGGCCTCAGCATAGAAGATTCTACACAAGCTCATGGCCAGTCCTTTTAACACCACCTGTCATGAGCCGGCCATTCTTTCAGCCAACTCTTGGCTCTGTTGCAACCCTGCTGAGACGCTGCTGCCCAAATCAGTGCAGCAAGCACCCCATTCTCTAAGGGGCTGGGAGCCCCAGTGCCTGCATCCAGACCTCATTCCATTGTTCATCTGTAGTGTGATCCAAGTTGGGTCACATCTCATCTTGGGCCTCAGTATAGAAAGGGGGATTCTCTCGTTCTTCTCCTTCTAGCCATTCATCCATGCAGCCATCAATTTCCTCTTCAACCGCATTCACACATCGACCCAATCACTCACAATCCACCCACTCGTACAGTCATGCCGCCTAACCGTCAGGCCCTGTGGTGAGCAAAGGGAACGTAAACATAAACACCACCCTTAAAACACTCCCAGATTCACCTCTCCCTCGCCTACCTCTCAGTCATGTAAGGTAAGACTGGGAAGGCCCAGATGAGGTCATGTTTGGGAAGGAAACCATGTCTACTATTGCACCTATGAATCAGTGGGTCAGAACTTTGGAATCCTCCATGCTCCCCTCATTTGTTCTGGGCTTTACAGAAAACATTGTCAGTATAGCCCCTACATTGCCCTAGGAAACACTTTGCTCAAATTCAAATTCTACTTGATGAGGGGCCGGAGCCATAGCACAGCAGGTAGGGCGTTTGCCTTGTACGTGGCCGACCTGGGTTCAATCCCCGGCATCCCATATGGTCCCCCAAGCACCGCCAGGAGTGACTCCTGAGTGAAGAACCAGGAGTAACCCCTGAGCATCACCGGTGTGACCAAAAAAGCAAAAAAAAAAAAAATTTACTTGATGATCTGAACTAGAGAAATGTCAGGGAAGTAGGGAAGGAGGCAGCTTATGAACCTAACTGAAGATACACTTCAGTTAGGTTCATAAGCCAGGCTGAAGATACACTTGAGACTCTTTTTCCAGCCGGAAATGGCAGCCACATCTGGGCACCAGGGAGCTATGGAGAAATGGACAGGCCCCAGACCTGGCTGTGTAACCCTGAGCAAATCCTTACTGTTCTCTGACCCTCTGTTCCCCCCCAGAGTGGTGTGAGGGGTGTTCCATGCGTCCTCCCAACTCTAAGGTGGTCCCTCTCCGTCTTGCTTCCCCTCCAGCCTGAGTAGGCTGCCCCTCTGACAATGGGGCCTCTCTGGCCAGCCCACACAGGAGGGAGGAGATGACGTGGCGGATGGCCACTGCCCGAGTCCTCTGGCCATTCAACACTGCCTCCCTGGACACAAACAACTCTCAGTCGCCTCCCCCCTGCCCCTCAGAATCTGGGCACAGCTGGGGCTGCCTATGGCCTGGCCACCCCATGAATCACCCCTCTATCGTTCCCGGGGAGGCGGCCCAGGGAGCATCCTACGGCCCCTGTGGGGTGAGGGCCAGAATCTTGGCCCTCAAGCAGGCAGTGTCCATTGGAACAATGGGGGCCTGTGGCTGACAGCCGGAATGCAGCCATTGTCCAGCCCTGGGCTCCAACCCCAAGGCCTCAGGTCCCCAGGCCAGGCGAGCGGGCGTGGGTTGGTGCGTCAGGCGCCCATGTGCCAAGGGCAGGACATACAGCCTGCCACTTCCCTCTGTGAACAGGCGGCTGGTGTGCCAAGGGGCCAGACCCACCTCCACACCCAGCCTCACAAAGGAGTCCATGCGCAGGGTGCGGGGCCACTGGCCCCAGGAATCCACAGGGTCTCCAGCCCACCCATCCCTGGGGTGCTGAGAGCAGTCTCTGAGAAGGGGCCCTGCAGCTCCAAGATCCAAGCTATACATCATGCTGGGGAGGGGGACCACATTAGAATAATGCAGGATTAGAGTGGGGTTGCTATAGCGGGCGTATTAGGGCAATACATCTAGGGAGCCCCGGCCCCTTGGTGATGTATGACTGCTCACACAGGGAGCACGGGGAGGGGACCGGCCTGCCCCTCTGAGGGCAGAGTAGACACCAGGATCGCTCTTCACTGGGGGAGCATCTGCCTGGGGCTCCAAATATAAGGCTTTCCAGAATTCTGACGAGATGGGAAAGCGAGGCCCTGCCAACCCCACCGCCAACAACCCCATTTGTGTCCAGGCTCAACTTGGGCTCCACCTGCAGATGCAGCCACAGTGTCCGCCTCACCCTCCGCAGCCCACACCTGAAGTCCCAGAGCCAGCCAGACCCTCCAGGCTCCATCCTCCTCTCCTCCACAGTGCTGAGAACCCTTTCCCTATCGACTCTCCAGGCACCCTAGGAATTAAGAGACTCTGCAGGGCCAGGTAAGAAACAGAAAGTGGAAGAGGTGAAAGTGCCCAGAAACACGCCGGCAAAACCCTCAACGCTGTATACGTCAGAGGCCAAAAGACCAGGGCACACAGGCTCATCTCCTCTCCTGAGCCCCCCATTAGACCTCAGCTGTGAGGCCCTTCACTGTCCCAGGGCCACAAGGTGGTGTTAACTAGTCCTAGTCACCACCCAAAATAATTGCATTGGCCTTTAAAGTCTTCACATAGGACTGAGGGTGTCTCTGTCTCCTAGTGGTAGAGCACATGCCCGGTGTGAGTGGCCCAGCTGGCCCTCAGCCCGGGGCCCAGACCTAAGCTCTCTCTGTGAGCCCACCACAGCCAAAGAAAGGCTCTGGCTTACAAAGCCATCTTCATGGGCTATTTCTAATGTTCTTTTCCTTGGGTTTGGTTTTACTTTAGAGCCACACCCAGCTGTGTCCTGGACATACTCCTGACTCTACACTTGGGGATCATTTCTGGCAGGGCTCAGGGTACCACATGGAGTGCAGGGAATGAGAACCTGGGTCAGCCACGTAAAGGGCAGGTGCCCTCCCCAGTGCACTATCACTCCAGCCCCTATTTCTAATATTTTGTGACCAAATCAGGCCATGGTGGCCTTTTAGGTACAGCCACTAGACCTGTGCATTAACTTGTCCATCTCCCAGGCCCTGAGTCTGGACCCTGGAGGCTTCAGGGAAAGACCCCATTGCTAATGCCACCTGGAATCTTGGTGGGAAAAGGGGAGGGATGGGTATGAACACAGACGCACAGTGTGTGCACCCCTGCCTTTCTTTCCCTTTTTTTTTTTAAGTAAAACAGATTTTGGGGGCCGGAGCAATAGTCAGTGGGTAGGCGTTTGCCTTGCAATGGCCGACCTGGGTTCAATCCCTGGCATCCCCTCTGGTCCCCCAAGCACCGCCAGGAGTAATTCCTGAGTGCAGAGCCAGGAGTAACCCCAGAGCTTTGTCGGGTTTGACCCAAAAAAATAAATAAAAATAAATAAATAAAGTAAAACAGATTTTATTTGTAGATTCAGAGGAAGGGAAGGAGGGAGAACAAGCGAGTGAGAGTAATGAATTCAAGAGAGAACACGGGCTTCTCCGAAGGCAGAGAGAGCCCCAGTGCGCATCCCAGCATTAGGTATAAAAGTGCCCGTCTCAAGACAGCCACATGTGCTTGGCCGCGTGGGCTCAAGCAGCACCTGGGCTCCGGCAGCACGTGGCGCCACCCCTGCCTCTCTGGGTCTGGACTTTCTTCTGTGTCCCTTGGCTCTGTGGACGTCACTGTGTGTATGCGCGCGTGTGTGCATGCGTGCATGCCGTCTTTACCTCCTCACTGAGTAACCATTTTAGGTCATTCAATTGATTACAGCAATTTTACAACTCCAAGTCTTGCGAATGGGCAGTCTCCAGCTAAAGAACACTGGCCAGAGAGTCAGCCCCTCCTGGGCCAGCAGACAGCAGGGGTGACAGGACGAAGGAGGTGGGGGGGCACTGCCCCACTAAGCACAGGTGTCCTCCCGCCCGTGAACTCACACACATGCCTTTGGCATCCCCACTGTGGAAGAAATCAGACCATGCTGCTTAGAAAGAACCTCATAGGGGGCCGGAGCGATAGCCCAGTGGGTAGGGCGTTTGTCTTGCACGCAGCTGGCCTATGCCAGCCCGGGTTCAATCCCTGGCATCCCATATGGTCCCCTGAGCACCGCCAGGAGTAATTCCCTGAGTGCAGAGCCAGGAGTAACCCCTGAGCGTCGCGCGGGTGTGACCCAAAAAAAAAAAAAGAAAGAAAGAACCTCATAGAGGCCAGAATGATAGCTCAGCGGGGAGGGCATTTGCCTTGCTCCCGGCCAACCCAGGTTCAATCCCGGCATCCCATATGGTCCCCCGAGCACCGCCAGGAGTAATTCCTAAGAGCAGAGCCAGGAGTAACCCCTGAGCATTGCCAGGTGTGACCCAAAAGGAAAACAATAAAGAAGAACCTCATGCTAGTGCCCCCTCATCATTTTTCATCCCTAGTACTCCTATTTCTCAGACTCACTCACACCCCAACTTACACACATGTGCACCACACACATGCATACACACATGTACATACACACAAACATGCACAACGGACGCACAGCAGAGAGAAGAGCAGGGAGATGGAGGGTGTGTGCAGAGGTCACTTCCTGGGCGGCATGGCAGGGTGCCCAGGGCAGTGAGTGGGCAGGAGCGCTTCATGGCTTCCTCTCTTCCCAAGCCAGGACCAAAGGTCAGCCCAGGCGGCTCAGCCACGTGCAGCCCACCCCACCCCTGCCAGGTCATGTGAGTGCACTGACCAAGCCCTATCAACATGCCATTGTCCTGCAGCACCCTGGCGGGGCTGACCCCAGCCAGCCCCCTCCACCCACAGCCAGCCAGTGCCCCTCCAGAGTCTTTGCTCCCCTCCTCCTGGGGTTCCCCTCTAGGGGCTCTCCGCCTCCACCTTGAGGGTCAGCCGGGATCTTCAGCCAAGATGCGCCTCCCCATCCCTGCTGAGAAATGAGAAGCCGCTTTCTCTTTGCACATCTCCGTGTACTGGGGTGCAAGTTGTGGAAAGTGGGGTACAAATAGGCCATCCCCTGCCCATTCCCCAAATGCTCTGCAGGGGAGAGAGCAGAGCACAAGGGCCACGCGATCGTCCTGAAGGTCATCTTGCACGTCAGCACGGGGATGGACCCAGCGCCCCTTGCGCCTGGCTCCCGGCCTGGACCACAACACAGGCTCCATTGACTCCTGGGCACCCTCTTTCCCAAGATGCACGCAAAGCTGTGGGCTCATGGTTCCTGCCCACAGGCCCTCGAGCGCCACAAGGCTCCATGGAGTCCAGCCCCTCCAGCCCCACTCAGAAAGAGGCCTGAGCTGGCTGACTGGGTAGGCCGTGGGAGGATCCGGCTCCCCAGGGGCAAGTGGGAGAAATCCCAGATGGAAATGGCACCCACATAAGAATCTCTTGGACCTGGGCTGGAGGGCCCCAAGGCCCACTTCTCAACCCTGCCTTACCCAGGCGGGAATGGAGTCACAAATCTTGGTAGGGGGTTCAGCTAGGACAGATTGCCTACCATTCCCATATATCCACCCACACGCTTATTGTCAAGACAGGTGACCCCCACTATCACCCCAAGACCAATGTGGGGCCAAGTTATCTCAGTAGCTGTGTCTCCTGGAGGAATTCAGGAGGGAAAGCCAGTTGCATCCAGTAGAGAAGACAGGAGGGTGAGGGGAGGGGGCAGGACCCCAGGCAGGGAGGGCTGCCCAGCAGGATGACAGAGAGATGATTAAACCCACAGAGAAGATTGATACAGGAGCAGCCCCGCAAGGTGGGCTGGGATGGAGCTCATCTCGTCCCGGCAGCTCTCTGTGTGGTGGGGGCGGGGTCAGGCCGGCTGAGCTCCCCCACCTAGCCACATCCTGGCTCTGGCAGGGCGGAGGCAGCTTCCACCTTCTTCCCTGAGCCTCTGAAGGCGGCTTCCTGCGCCAAGCCCCAGCCCCGCCTCCCCCAAACGTTCCTTCCCTACCTGACACCCTTCTGCACCTGGGCATCGGGCCCCTCCTCACCAATGCCCCCTTCACCAGCAGCATCTCTGCCACCGCTCTCACTCTTGTTATTATTAGATGTGATTTACAGCGGAAACGCTGAGTCAGACAAACCCAGACTCCCCAGACAGCAGCAGAGGGGGAAGAGAGGAGCGTCCCAGGTGGGGGGTGGGGGTGTGGCGGCCTCTCTGGGCAGGGTCTTCAGAAGAAAGCAAGCAGAAGGGGGACCCCAGCAGAAGCAGGCGTGTCTGCTTTTGTTTCTCCTGGCCCCTGGGTCTCAGAGAGCTCAGACCCCTCTCTGACCCCCAGCGGCCTTTCCTTCGCCCTGGCAGCCTCTGATTGATCTTGCCGGTAAGTTTGAGAGCGGACACCAGCCCAAGTCTTGCAAGAGATGCTTCTGCGGGCCTTTTCCTAGGCAGGACTCGAGGCTCCAGAGACAGCCCTCAAGGCCAGAGATAAAGAGAGGAGGGAAAGAGTCTCGCTGGGGTCCCAGCCCCCATCCTGCAGGTGAGAGCTCCGCGCGGTGCCCCGCTGGTGGGCGTCGGAAGGCGCAGGGAGCGCGTGGGGAGCACACGCGCCTGCTCCCACCTCGCACCACGGAGCACAGTGGGCAGGTCTGCCTCTGCTCGCCGGGTCTCTGACTCCCTGGCAGGGAGGAACTGGGCATTGTTGCCAAAATAAACGTTCCCTCTCCCGCTCCCTGGCTCCCGGCTCCCGCTCATTAGGATGCGTGGCGTTTGGCTGCGGTCCCACACCTTGCAGCTCATTATAAATATGCAGTCGCTGCTGGCGCTACCCCAATCATCTCTGCAATCAGAGCTTTTAATTAGGTTAATTAAATTGTATCAAATCTCGCAGGGACGCAGTTCACTGATGCTGATGAGGCAGCCAAAACAGACCCCAGCTCCTGCGCTAATGAAGGCCGCTGCCTGCCTGCACAGTCAGGGAGCCCAAGCGCATGATAAACTGGCGCGTCCTCAGAGCTGCTGCCCAGGCCCTGCGCCCCCAGCCCCCAGGGACCAAGCAGGGGGGCCTGTGTCAAGCCCATCGGGCACGCGCAGCAACGGCAGAGACTCCCACCCCAGGGACCAGCACTGAAGAGCTGACCTGGGCAGCTTAGGAGCAGAGCCCAACTCCTCCGGCTCCTTCTTTCCTTCTTCCCCACGAATGACCCAAGGTCAGAAATCCATCTTACACACACACACACACACACACACACACACACACACACACACACACACACACACACAAGCTCAGCCACTACCGGCCTAGTCTCCATCTGCCATAGAGGCCATCTGCCCCCTAGGGTTGGGGCTGGTTTATAATGTCACCAGTCACTGACAAGAGGGGGTGGTACCCCGCCGCCCATGTGCCAGATGGAGCCCGCGTCTCCGCACTACCACTCTACCTAACGAGCACCCTGAAGAAGAACGACTTGCCCGACCTCCGAGGACAAAATTCCTGGTCCAAGGTGATGGCTTCCTTCCCAGACCCCAGCCTGTCCTGAGCCCACTGGCTCCTGGTGCTCCCCAGACCTCGGCTCCAGAGCACCAGGACCCTGCAAGTGCTCCCCGCCTCTGCAAGGAAGCAAGTGTTGCTGCCTCCTAAGGGACTGTCCCCAACACTCTTCTAGCCCTCCCTCCTCCTCCGCTTTACCCCTCTGTGTCTGCTGAGAGGCAGAGAGGAGAGGAGGGGGAATTTTCAGCGCTCTCAAGACACATTGGTTTTACTAAAGAAGCTGATTTGAGGGTTTGGAAAGGGTGTGTGTCTGTATGTGTGTCTGTGTGTGTGTGTGTGTTTTCCACTCAGTAATGTGAACGCATGGAACCTGAAACCCCATTTGTCACCCCAAAGAGGAGCCTTTGGGGTAACTGAGACAAAGCTGCCAATGAGTCAGGCCGATACAGTGGGAAGTCGCCCGGCTGCTTCTGGGGCACCTCTATTCCCTTAACACCGACCGAGCACCGCCACCCAGGTGACAGACAATGGGCTTCCCCTCCCACCTTCAGGACTCCAAGCACACCAGGTACCTCCTCTTGCCCAGAAATAGCCTGGTCCTGGACTCTATCTGGAGCTCGCTCCCTCACAGGAGCAGAAAGGCCAGACAGGAACCCCAAGCTGGAGAACGGGCAGTAGTATAGGGGTCAGTGAGGAGAGCTACAGTGAGATGGTCTTCCGGAGGCAACGGTGCTGGAGCCAGGAATAAGGACCGGTGCTGGAGCCAAGAATAAGGACCAAAATCTCCTTCTAAGGCACCTGAAGGGGATCCCTTTCCCTCAGACCAGAGCAGTGAAGACCAGAGAGTGGGAACGAGGCCATTCCTGCAGTCTCCTCCGCGGTGGGCTCAGGATAGCAAGCTCTGCCTCGTCTCTTAGACGTCAGTTCCCTCTGATCCTTCCCTGCACATTCAGCCGAGACAGACCCAGGCAGCTAGCAGGAGCCCGGCCAGCAGGGGAGGCCCCGTGACTGGGCTGGCAAGGAAGCACGCACTCTCTGACCCTAGAGGCAGCTGCACACGTCCCAGAAACCTGCCGGCTCAGCTCCAACATGGCATTTCAGGTCCGCCCCCAAGTTCTCCTCTCACCCGAGGCACGGGGCCAGGACTCCCACCCGGGCTCCAGCCCGCCCTTCCTTCCCCGACACCCAGTGCAAGAGGCTGTGTGAACTGAGGCACCCAGTCGGAGAGCCTGAGGAGAGGGAGGCCAGCGCCATACACACCACACTCGCCTCCCCATCTCAAGTCCCGACAGGCCCTGGCCTCGCCGGCCTCCACAGGTAGGCAGAGCAAGTCTGCGGCTGCTGGCTGTCTTCCCTGCTGGAGACTGGGCAGTTCATTGTTCACTGCCCCACCACCAGCGGTGTGTGGAGACAGTACGCGCGCACCCCTGCCAAGTCTCAACACAACCACTGCTGGACACCCAGGGCCAGGGTCCTCCATCGTCTGGAGACATAGGAGGGAAAACCCTTATCCTGGAGGCACACTGAGCTCAAACTGGGCGTTAGGGCCGTGGAAGCCAGGAAAACATCTCGGTCAGCTCTCCCTGTAGCATTAACTCCAGCGCACACAGAACAAGCACCAAGGGGAATCTGGAAGCTTCTGACAGAAGCCAAGGGCTAAGTGGATGGATCCAGCACCTTGAGAACTAACCCCAGGGAAGGGGCAGCAGCTCCACCTACTGGGCCCTTTCCTCCCTGTCACCACAGAAAAGTTCCCTCTAGTCAGGAACAGATATTTTTTTCTCTTTGGGTCACACCCGGCGACGCTCAGGGGTTACTCCTGGCTCTGCACTCAGGAATTACTCCTGGAGGTGCTCGGGGACCATATGAGATGCCGGGGATCGAACCCGGGCTGGCATGGGCCGACCTCGTGCAAGGCAAACGCTGGGCTATCGCCTCCGCCCCCAGGAACAGATTTTACTCAAGAATATTGTGTGCCAGAGCAGTAGTATGGTGGGTAGGGAATTTGCCTTGCACACAGCCGACCCAGGTTTGATCCTTGGCATCCCATATGGTCCTCTGAACCCCACCAGGAGTGATCCCCAAGCTGAGAGCCAGGAGTAAACCCTAAGTATCATTGGGTATGACCCAAAACAAAAAGAAAAAATGTGAGAGGGAGTGTGAAAGACGTGGCTCAAGTGAGAGCTCTGCTGGGCATAACCCCAGGTTCACTCACTCGCCGCCACCCGAGCACTGCCAGGGCACCGCCAGGACAAACACCACTAGAAGTACACCCCACAATTTATTTTTTCTTTTGGGTCACACCCGCAAAGCTCAGGGGTTTCTCCTGGCTCTGCACTCAGGAATCACTCCTGGCGGTGCTCGGGAGACCATATGGGATGCCGGGATCGAACCAGGCCGGCACGGGCCGGCTGGGCGCAAGGCAAACGCCCTACCCGCTGGGCTATCTCTCCGCCCCTAGACCCCACAATTAAAAAAAAAAAAATGTGAGAGTTCAACACTCCTCTGCAAGGGCCCTAAAATTAAGCAGGTTTGGTTGGTTCTCTACTGAGACCTAGAGGCCTTCGGCTCCAGTGGAGACTTGGTTTGTACCTGGTTCAAGGCCCTCACACACGTGCTGTTACTGGACTCTTCTGGGCACAGAATATAATGCCTACAGCCCGAGTCGCGTAGGGCTGGGGGATCCTAAAGAAGTCTCTCCGACGGGCCGGGCGATAGCCCAACAGGTAGGGCATTGAGGCTTGAATGACCTATGACTCTGAAATCCTGGATGTACATTGGCATATGTGTACACATTGGGGTCAAAGCAATAGTACAGCAGGTAGGGTATTTGCCTGCCCACAGCCTACCCAAGTTTGATCTCCAGCATCCCATCTGGCTCCCCAAGCACTGCCAGGAATAATCTCTGAGTGCAGAGTCAGGGGTAATCCCTAAACATCGATCCATGTGACCTCCCACCAAATGTGCACACACCTGTTTATGATGCCTAAGTGCCTGCATTAATGTGAGAACTTATGAAGTGTATTTGTGGGTGTGTGCTTGACGTGGCATTTAAGCATATTCCCCACCCTCCTCCTACCTTCCTACCTGAGAACAGAACAGCAGGATCAAGCTATTGTCCTAAGAACACAATGCTAGTCTACAAACTCTGTTATCCAATACAGCGGTACCTTCTTCAGAATCCAGATCCCGAACTCTGAAGAATATCAGCATTTATTTAGCTCGGACTCTCCCAGTATGGTCTCCCTCCCCAAAGGTAAATCTACTACGAGGGCCAGAGCGATAGCCCAGCCGGTAGGGCATTTGCCTTGCACGCAGCCGGCCCATGCCGGCTCGGGTTCGATCCCTGGCATCCCATATGGTCCCCCCGAGCACCGCCAGGAGTAATTCCTGAGTGCAGAGCCAGGAGTAACCCCTAAGCATCGCCGGGTGTGACCCAAAAAGCAAAAAAAAAAAAAAACAAAGGTAAATCTACTAGCTTCTATCCCCATGGCTTCCTAGTTTTCAGGGCACTCAATCCTGAATTCCATCAGGTACAAGCCGAGGAAACACACTTCATTTTAGGCCTTAATGTAGGAACTGAGCAGTCACAGAAACATTCAATTTCAATGATTTTTTTTTTTAATCTGTTCAATCCACACACAGCTATTTCCGCTACAGAGGGTGAAGGTATGAGCAAGCTTCCCCAAAACCCAGTCTCTAAAGCTGTTTTTCGGGCCCTCCAGTCATGACCTACCATGCCAGCGTGGATCAGGACACTGGAAAGGGGAGCTACTGCACACAGTAGGGGTGTGTACTCCCAGGGATACAAGTCATCCAGTCTAGGAATCGAGTTCACCAGGAGTGGAGGGAGAAACAGGGGTCAGCACTGCTCTGATTGAAACTTCAATTCAAAAGTGTCCAGGGGCCGGAGCGATAGCCCAGCGGGTAGGGCGCTTGCCTTGCACGGGGGCAGCCTGCGCCGGCCTGGGTTCGATCCCCGGCATCCCATATGGTCCCCCGAGCACCGCCAGGAGTAATTCCTGAGTGCAGAGCCAGGAGTAAACCCTGAGCACGCCGGTGTGACCCAAAAAAGCAAAAAAAAAAAAAAGATTGGGGCTGGAACGATAGCCCAGCGGGTAGGGCGCTTGCCTTGCACACAGCCGGCCCATGCCGCCCGAGTTCGATCCCGGCATCCCATATGGTCCCTGAGCACCGCCAGGGGTTATTCCTGAGTGCAGAGCCAGGAGAAACCCCTGAGCATTGCCGGGTGTAACCCAAAAAAGCAAAAAAAAAAAAAAAAAAAAAAAAGTGTCCAGGGGCCGGAGCGATAGCCCAGCAGGTATGGCATTTGCCTTGCACGTGCGTGCCGGCCTGTGCCGGCCCGGTTTGATTCCCGGCATCCCATATGGTCTCCCCGAGCACCGCCAGGAGTAATTCCTGAGTGCAGAGCCAGGAGTAACCCCTGAGCGCGCCGGTGTGACCAAAAAAGCAAAAAAAAGTGTCCAGAGCCAGGAGTAACCCCTGGAGCATTGCCAGCGGTGACCCAAAAAGCAAAAATTAAATAAAATAAATAAAAAGTGTCCATGGGAGTCAGAGCAATAACACAGCAAGCAGGACACTTGCCTCACATGTGACCAAGCCAGGTTTGATCCTTGGCATCCTATATGGTCCCCTGAGCCCACTAGGGGAGATCCCTTAACACAGAGTCAGTAAAGCCCTGAGCACCTCTAGTTGTGGCAAAAAATAACAAGAGTAAACTTTTAGTGATATAACAAAATGGAATAGTAATGTTAAGAAATTGTTCACTATAATTACAACTACAAAACAGAAACAATAAAAAACTGAGGTAGACCTTTATAAAATGCAGAAAATTCTAGAATGCTCACAGGAATTGTTCACTTTAAAGGTCCTTTCCGAGAGAGAAAGGCAAAGAAATAAAGAACCTGCCATGGAGCAGGGCTGGGGAAGGGGGAGGGAACCGGGGATGTTGTTGGTGGGAGATGGGCACTGGTGGAGGGACGGGTGCTGAAACACTGTATGACCAAAACCCAAACATGAACTTTTTAATTGTACATCTTTTTATTTGTATGGAGATGGGCACTGGTGGAGGGACGGGTGCTGAAACACTGTATGACCAAAACCCAAACATGAACTTTATATCTTTTTTATTTGTATATCTCACGGTGGTATAATAAAATACTTTAAAAAAAAAAAAAGGTCCTTTCCTAGACTGAGCATTATCAATATACAATATATATTTGCTGTTCTTTGAATTTCATTTCTGATGTGTGTGGGTGTGTGTGTGTATGTGTGTGTGCTACGCGCTTTTTTTTTTTAAAGAAAGAAAGTAAACAGACATCACACAATCCCAAAACAACAAAATGAGGGAAGGAGTTTGACTGTTCACTGAAAGACATCACATGTCATTTCTACCATTTATTTTGGTCACAAAGAGAAAAACCACATGCTTAGACTAATTGGAATTTGAAGTTGCTGGAAAGAAAACAGAACTCCTTTCCAAGTGGAATGATAAGCCTTATCTACAACACTTCAACGTTTCCGACGACCTTGAGATTTGTAAATAGCTGGGGAGTTCACTGTTTCTTTCTTCACTTTCACTCTCTGAGTTTTATCCTGTAAAAGAGCAAAGAGGTTACCTGTACAGCAGGAAAGAGTTCTCCAAAACAGGAAAGTTAGCAAACTGCCTATTAGAAAACCCCTCATTCAGCCCTTTTCAAGGGTTCAGAGACCCTAGATGCAAAGAATCAACATACCCTGTGATCTACACTCGACATGGAGATGAGCTTGAGGATACTTAAGAGAAAGAAAAACAGGCAAATCTTATTTTGTAAGTGTATTCTCTCCTGGAACCCCACTTGAGAGAGAGACAGGCCTAACAGATCTGCAGAGCTGACATTTAGAGGAATGATAATAATATGAGAGAGGCATCTTATATTCCTTAGCTCTGCTATTTGTCTATTTTAAAC
This sequence comes from Cryptotis parvus, assembly GCA_021461705.1. Lineage (NCBI taxonomy): Eukaryota > Metazoa > Chordata > Mammalia > Eulipotyphla > Soricidae > Cryptotis > Cryptotis parvus. The sequence goes on along the minus strand of JAJIBD010031211.1, from coordinate 8,795 downwards.
ACCAAGGAGTGGCACACTCTGTTTTGTTAACCTGTTTAAATGTTACAGATAGCTGCTCTCATAAGCTATAAAGTTCATATGCTACTCGATCCTACCCTTTGCTGGTCCAAAACACTAATAAGTCCCTTATTACCTGCTTAATCAAGGAACATTTCAACACTGTCAGAGTAACAGACACTGGCTCAAACACCGCCCCTGAGGAGCAGACATTTTCACTGGGGTTGATTTATTTAAAACTGAAACCCAGTCTCAGTTAAGGCCTTTACAAGAAGAAGTGGAGAAAAAGACCTAAGGGCCTCTCCTCACCATCAGATCTTTGCGTGTCTGAATCTTCTGTGCGATAACGAACAATTTCTTCTCGCGCTCAATTCGGCTGTGTCAGGCAGTCATACTGCTTTTGCCTTTCTTTAGCTATCCGCTGCAGAACATACATTTTCCAAAAAAGACAGTTAACAGGATAAAAAAATGACACTGTTTAGATCACTTATGCACAAATTATTTCATCACCTCCTGTAACTGCACAGTCACGACATCAGGGGCCACTCTAAGGTCCATTTTAGGAACTCCACGCTCTAGAGCCCGGAGGCTTGCCCGGGGATGCTGGAGCACAGTCAGGGTTGCTGTCACAGGAGCCCAGGAATCTTTCCACTACAGCACTGGCGCCTCTACAACCTTGGGGAGTGTCCTAGTTACCCAAGGTGTTGTAGGAATGAACCAGCACTGACACCCCACCCACTGTGAGGAGCAGAGAGAAGGGACACCAGGTATACTTGTGGCATTAGAACCCCACGACAAATAATAACTTTTTTGGTGCAGGACTTCTCCAGAGGACAATGACCTTCAATAATCAGAGCTGACAGTCTTCAAAGACTGTCATTTTGTCCTTAAATTGCCAGGAGGAGGCGGGGGGGATATGAGCAACCTCTGAGAAATGAAAGCTCTGGATTCATTCCTGAAATAGATCTATAGATTGTGTGTGCAAATCTGGACAAGCATATATTTCCATCTAGAAAACATTTCAGTAAAGAAGGAAGGTTTTTCAGAGACTTCTTAAAGCCTATTCAAAAGAAAATAAAAGGCAAAAAAAATAGCAAAATCCAAACAGTCCCAACTTCTCAGAAGGCATACTGGTGAATTAAGTTTGGGAGTTTGGAATACTCACTTTTGGGGACTACAACAATACTTGAAGAGTGTCACTGACGGTTAACTTGAAAATACAACTGAAGGGCCGGAGCGATAGCCCAGCGGTAGGGTGTTTGCCTTGCACGCGGCCAGCCTGTGCCGGCCCGGGTTCGATCCCGCATCCCATATGGTCCCCTGAGCACTGCCAGGAGTAATCCTGAGTGCAGAGCCAGGAGAAACCCCTGAGCATCACCAGGTGTGACCCAAAAAGAAAAAAAAAAAATGAAAATACAACTGACACACAGGGTCATCAGAAGACCTTAGCTAAAAGTGTTATCTGCAGAGTGGATATATTAGTGGGCCTCAGATGTCAAACAATTCACCCATTCATCCTCACAGCAGTGGCTTCAGACAGCTTTTGTTTTTACTTTATTGCACAGACTGTCAAATTTATGGGATTACCCAATATAGGCAAAACTAATTAGGGGGTATTTATATTACTAAAGCAAGTTTAGCTGCCTCTGAGCTAGAGAAACTGCTGTGAAATTAAACATTGGAAGCAAAGCTGATGCGGTGTAAATGATTCAAATCAAAACAGAACAGCTGTCTGCTTGAAACACATTGACAGCATTTTTTTAAATGAAATCAGTCAAGAAGTGAGAGTTCAACTCCAGAAGGTTTTGAGAAAAAGAATGTCTTCTGCACAAAATCCAGTTACAGTGACAGAAAGCACCATGAAGAAAAGTCAATACAAAATTTTAGATACAAATGCATAATACCAGACAGTCTTTTAGTATGTGTGTGTTCACTGCTAAGGGTTCACCATCAAATCCCATAAGCCGGGTCCGCATCCTTCCTCTGCATTTTAAAACACTACCATCTGTTAGGAAGCATTAAAAGCACCTGGGCAGGGTCAGAGCTGGGATTCAAACGCAGCTCTCAAGGCCAGAATCTAAACTTCCAATCATGGGCCAGAGCGATAGCCCAGCGGGTAGGGCGTTTGCCTTGCACGCGGCCGGCCCATGCCGGCCGGGTTCGATCCCCAGCATCCCATATGGTCCCCTGAGCACCGCCAGGAGTAAAACCTCCCTTCATTTCATCCAATTAGCAAACTTCCATTGCACGTTTCTAAGGGGATTTAGTGAGTTTTTTTTGAATTTTATTAAATGCATTTGGGGGGGGGGAGGAACCCAATCTAGATTCCCCTAAACTCAGAGCTGAAAAATTACCTTAAGTCGGGTATCACAGGTAACACCTTTCATTTTCTGCTTCTGCAAGGTCTCTATTGTGGGTCTATTAAATACTCTGTCAACTAGTTCCGGGCTGTTCCGCAGGTGAGTTGCAACATCAAACTGTTCAACTAAAAGTCAAGACAATCCTTAAGGCACTGTTTCTAACAACAAAAACATAACCAACATGCTAGACTGCCCCAGAAACCTTCCAACACTTCGTACCTTCTTTTTGGGTGTCAAAAAAACACATGCTTATTCTGTTGCTTCCCCTGGAAATCCAGCAGGTGGAGCTCTGATTTTAGTCTTTCGATTTTCTACAATACAGAATACGGTCGCATTTTGTATCGGGTTCTTCCAGGATATTAGAAATGAATTCACAAAAGTTCAAGCTATTTCACAGCAATATCACCAGTCAGCAAAAAAAAAAAAAAAAAAAAGTATTCTTTTTCTGTTTCTTTTTCATCAGTGTTCCAACATCAAGGGTACTTTTAAAACAAAGAAACAGACTTGTAAAATAGAGAGAAAAAGAGTCCCAGTTACAACTATTTTGTCTCACGTTCATTGATTTACAGAAAGCCTTTGATTCTGTGGAAACTGAAGCAGTCATCGAAGCCCTAGTCAAACAGGGTGTTCAAACCCAATACATCAAGATCCTTCGTGAGCTGTATTACGGATTCACCACGAGGATCTCACCATTCTACAAAGAAGTGATCATTGATGTCAAAAAGAGGGGTTCGACAGGGTGATACCATCTCACCAAAACTCTTCAGTGCCACCCTCGAGAACATCATGAGACAATTAGAATGGGAAGGAATGGGAGTGAAGATAGATGGTCGGCAACTACAGCACCTCTCGCTTCGCTGATGACATCGTTCTAATAACACCAAACATTAGCCAAGCGGCACAAATGCTGGCTGACTTTGACCGAGAATGTGGAAAGGTAGGTCTACAGCTGAATCTGAAGAAAACTATGTTCATGAGAAATGAACTAGTTCCAGAGGCCCCATTCTCTCTCAATGGAACAAACATCTCTGAATGCAGCAGTTATGTGTACCTAGGTCGAGAAGTCAACATGATGAATGACCTAAAACCTGAGCTGCGCAGGAGGAAGAGAGCGGCATGGAATGCCTTCAAAGGCATCGAAGAAATAGCTAAAAGGACAAAGAACCTCCGGCTCCGGGCACATCTCTTTGACTCCACCGTTCTCCCTGCATTAACATACGCCTCAGAGACCTGGGCCCTACGAAAGCAGGGATGAGAATGCTATTCGGTCTCCCCAGAGAGGCATCGAAAGAGCTATGCTTGGAATATCACGTCTCACTCAAGTGAGAGAAGGAATCCGGAGTTCTGACCTCCGTCGCTATTCCAGAATCAGGGACGCTGTCTCGTTTGCCAAGGCATCGAAAATCAGATGGGCTGGACATGTAATGCGATTTGGAGACAACCGCTGGACTAGAGCCGTTACCGACTGGATCCCACGGGATGTCAAAAGATCACGTGGCCGCCCACCTACAAGATGGTCAGACTTCCTTGTTAAGACCCTGAAGGAACGGTTTGAGGCTCTTCATATTCCTGAATCAACCAGATGCCATTGGGCTACATTGGCACGTGATAGGGTCCAATGGAAATGTTACTGGCGCCCGCTCGAGCAAACCCGATGAGTAACGGGATTCAAGTGATCAAGTGATCAAGTGATTTCTTTTTTCATTTGGGGGCCATACCAGGGAACAGTCGGGAACACCTCCTAACAGTGCTCATGAGATCGCACAGTGCCAGGTTCTACATCCTGCATGTAGAGCGTGAGCCCCAGCCTGCTCTCTCTCCCCTCTCTCTCCTCTCTCCCCTTCCCCTCCCTCCCCCCCCCCTCTCATAATGTGCTTCTAGTAAGGTTTGTTTGCCATGAACCTAGTAAGGTCTGTTTGCCATAATCATCAGCTTGTTAAATCAAGTAGAATTCAAACCGAAGTCTGTCTCATTCCCAAACTTGACTTCACTCGGCCTTGCTCACTGTACTTCTACAGTACCACCACACCTGAACATGCTTTAACACGGTTGGTTAACATGGCTGGACCAGGGTCAGGTTCGGACCGATCAGCCCAGCAGGTAGGGCATTTGACTTGCACACAGCCAACCCGGGTTCAATACCAGCATCCCATTAGGTCCCCCAAGCACCACCAGGAGTAATTCCTGAGTGCAGAGCCAGGAGTAATCCCTGAGCATCGCTGAGTGTGACCCAGAAAAAAAAAAAGAGAGATTGTAAAAAAACAGGGGCCGGGAGGCGATAGCCCAGTGGGTAGGGCGCTTGCCTTGCACGCCGCCGCGGCCGGCCCGGGGTTCGATCCCGGCATCCCATATGGTCCCCCGAGCACCGCCAGGAGTAGTAGCCCCTGAGCGTAGCCGGTGTGACCCAAAAAGAAAAAAAAAAAAAAATCAGGCCGAGAGACAGTGTGGGTAGGTTTTGTCTGTACGCAGCCAACACCAGATTTAATCTCCAGCATCATATTCTGTTCCTTGGAGCCCTGCCAGCAACAATCCCTGAGCATAAAACCAAGAGTAAACCCTAAGGCCCACCGGTGTAGTCCCCATCCCCAAAAAAGAAAAGATGGTAAAGGGTAGGAGAAACCAACTTCTAATTTGAGATTCATTAATTTGTATTTCCATTCTTCTCCAACAAAAGTACATCAGAGCAGATCTCGGTTGTTACCTTGGCTTCAGCAACCCTTTTCATTTCTACGTATTTGACATCCTGAGTTCTCATCAGTTTTAGCTGTTCTGGCGTTACTTCCTTAGTCTCCTTAATAACGTGAACTCCATCCTAAAAATTCAAGTTAAAGACACATTCCCTGTTAGCTTAGCATCACTAACACACTGTAGTATAGATGTTGACTGAATGACAACCTAGTGACTCCTCATCAGCAACGCAACACACCAAGTCCTGGAGATGCGTGTCACACTTAGCATCTCTTCTTTTTTTCAGAGTTGGTGGAAGGTTTTATTTTTTTTTTCCTGGATTATTCCTTCTTTTTTTTTTTTTTACAATTAAAATGTTCATGTTTGGGTTTTTGGTCAAACAGTGTTTCAGCACCCGTCCCTCCACCAGTGAACTTCTAAGGGCGCTCTAAGCACCCATGATTCCAGGCATGAGACAAATTCCAATTCAGAAGCAGAAATGGGCACTGCTCCTACAGCAGAGGAGCCCTGGATACTGACCAAGAGCCCTGAACCAACCGGAGAAGGGCTACGTAAAGGCCAAGGATTCTCCCTCTCCATCTGTCCTCACCCTTATTTTCTCTTGAAGCTCAAAACACTGATGGATCCATTTGGCACCCACCTGGAGTTTAACTCGAGTCATTTTATAGTAGAATTCATCTGGATTCTTTTCAAGAGCCTTCTTCCGAAGAGCTTTAAGGTATTCCCGCTTTTTCTGGTAGTCACTAAAAGGCAATTTAAATGACATTCACAACAATAAGTCACAAGAGCAAAACTTCACAAGTATCTGAAATTCACACAAGCGATATGTTACCCGAGTCCATGTGGCCAAGCACACGTGTGACTCGCGATCTCCCCCTTGAGATGTGTGCTTCTGTGCTTTCCTTCTTTTCTCTTTTCTTTCTTTCTTTTTTTTTTTTTTTTTTGCTTTTGGGTCACACTCAGCATTGCTCATAGGTTTCTCCTGGCTCTGCTCTCAGGAATTACTCCTGGCGGTGCTCTGGGGAACATACGGGATGCCAGGGATCAACCCGGGCCAGCGCAGGCCAGCCGCTGCAAGGCAAACGCCCTACCCCGCTGGGCTATCGCTCCGCCCCCTATGCTTTCTTATCTAATGTGGGGATGTGTCGGGGGCCTCCTCCATCCTTGGAGGAAGCCACATTCTCTTGAGCGTACTCTCTTCTGTTCTCCCTCCTCCTTCCTAAAGAGCCTCCAAATAAAATCTGTTTGTTTCAATAAATAAAGTTCACAACAAAAATGAAAACACCACACAAAAAAAAAAAAAAAAAAACCTCATAAAGCAGGAGGCAGGGAGACGGCTCAACGGTGGACCACAGACCTAGCACGCATAAAGCCCTGAGTCACAGCTCTGGCACTGCATGGGTCCCTGAGCACGGCTACATGCAACCCTGCTGCTCCCAAGCATCACAGTTTCACAGGGTGTGAGCACCCAAAGCATCAGATGAGTACGGCTCATGCGCAAGCACATTCTGATACTCCAATCCATGCTTCATGGTCATGGATGTAAGCTCACTTCTCTATCGGATCCTCATCCAGTCCAACCTGAAAGAAACTGTCTCACCTATAGTTTAGTCTCATTTACAATACGACAGGGAGACACCAAAATAAAGCACAAGCTTAAGTTCCTTGACAGGGTGCCAGCGAGTGCTTGGACATCAAATGACCAGATTCAGGAACTGCACATTCTACAACAGCCGGTGAGTGCTTGGACATCAAATAGTCATCGATTCAGGAACTGCAAGTTTACAACTGCACGATGGCTGGAACCTCAGACCACAAAACCAGATCACATGGGATCCGATCTTAACTGCCTCACTCCAGCCAAACCAATCCTGGATAAGATAGCTAACCACTCATATCCCCATTTACTCCAAAACTGGTAGGCTAACAATAGTATTTTGAAGGTTGTTCCAAGAAATAAGTGTAAAACTGCAAATCTCAGGACTAGAAAAAAGAACTGGGTGTAAGGCATTTGCCTTGCATGCTGCTGGCTCAAGTTTGATCCCTGGCACCCTGTATGGTGCCCTGTCCCAGTGAAAAGTGACTGAGTGCAGAGCCAGGAGTAAGTTCTTTTTTTTTTTTGCTTTTTGGGGTCACACCCGCAATGCTCAGGGATACTCCTGGCTCTGCACTCAGGAATTACCCTGGCGGTGCTCAGGGGACCATATGGGATGCCGGAATCGAACCCGGCGGCAGAGGCCGGCCACGTGCAAAAACGCCTACCCGCTGGGCTATCGCCCGCCCAGGAGTAAGTTCTGAGCATGGCTGGGTATGGCCCAAAAACAAGACGCAAAATCTGTGAATTTCCAAGAATATTTCTGACCTGTTAGCAGTATAAAATTATTACTATTTGACTTAACATATCTGGGACACACAGAAATTCACTTTAATTCCTGACCATCTCACTTTAATTTATCATGCTTTACAAGGAGCATAACAAGGACCTCCGTTGATATGCATGGCTGAGAAATAATTACAAAGTATTTTGAAAATAAAGTGCTATAGAAAAAGAATAATGTGGACTAAGTATTTTACAAAACAAGTTTTCAGAGCTCATTGTCACCCACGCTCAAGTCTTATGAATCCACCCTTCACATCTCTTCATTCCACACCACACACATAGTGATGTAAGACTCAACGACTGGAATTTTAGATTGTATCTTGTACTTCAAGAAAAAGATTTAGTTTTGGCCCAAAGACCAAACAACAAATCAAAGGCACTCTGAGAAATGATCCAGAGTAACATAGTCGAGGAAATCCACAATGCAACTACAGTTAAATAAATTATGTTCTGCCTAAACAAAGAGAAATTTTAGAGCTACGGGCTGCCAGAGCTTTGGTCATTTTATCAATGGTAGGAAATTATTCCCGGTGCACATAGGTTGTAAGCTTTCTGGCAGCACTTGACCAGAAAGCCTTGGACTTACTCTGCACGAAGTTTGTAGTCTTTCTTTTTCTCCAGCAAACCCAGGTGTTTTCGGAAAGCCAGGCTAGAAGAGAAAAGGTGAAGTGTTAAAACGCGTGTTAGTTACCTCTGCTAAGCAAACATGTAGACAACAGGACACCCGAGAGCCCAAGAGTCTCCTGGGTGCTCAGTAGATCCATGCCCTTGAGCCAACTGGCTTCCTTGTCTGTTCCCTTCCCTTCTTGGCTGGGCTGTGCTTAAGGATGAGAGGGACCACGCTGGTGCCAGAAAGGTCACAAGCACTGCCATCGTAGGTTCTTGGCCTATTAAGGACAGAGCAAGGCAACAATGACTCTGCACTAAACAAGCAGTTGCCAGTTGTACTAAAAATTACTACAGGCTTAATCCAAGGACTTATAAAATACTATGAAGGGAAAACATAGTAACAGAGAGGCAACTGTGGTCAAAGAGCTAAATTTAGGATCTGGAGAAATGGGTTCACAGCCCAGCTCTACCTCTTCTCAGTAACCTGTGCCCTTGGGCCTATTACATACTACTTTGAGTTGCTTTTTCCTAACTATATAAAATGAGAATTAGTGCCCAGTCCACCTGGTATGAGGAGGGTGAAGGGAGTCTCTGCAGGTGGCAGAGCTTGCACACGGCTTGGCACTAGCTGGTGCCCCCACTGTGTTTACCCGTTATGACTGTGCCTTAGGTACAATAATAGGTACAAGTATGACAAAAATACTTTCTATGACAACCCGAACAGCACAGAAAGTTCAGGATTAAATCCCAGCATTATCTTT